>OX393573.1:15375692-15430934 GCA_947652115.1 Blastomussa wellsi
CATGTTTCTATAAACAAAATGTCTTGTACTTCATTAGATGACTCGCACTAACAAAACAATGACTTAAGTCAATATCGCAACTATCTTGATTTCTCCCATTAGAGGAACTGTGTGACTATCTTGGCACATTTATCAACCAGCATCGTTTGGTCTCCAGCTTTTAGAAGAGCAACTTTAATTTCGCCATCTGACATCTTGCCAAGCTGTGCATCAATGCCCTTTAATATGAAGAAGCTCTGTAATGCATCATTAAATGCAGAATAGGAGGTTATCTTCTTGTCAACCAGGATAGATAGTTTGCAGACAAGCTTTGGTACTAGACTTTCTGAAAGCATGGTCGATTTGCATCCCTTGCAATTGATGATTTCTTGGTCTTCACTTGCTGTATTATTCGTGGCATTACACAATGGACACGAGGGGTTGCGAATCAGATCCAATGCGATGACTTTACCAGTGATGACAGAATCTTGGAAGTCCGTTCCAGTGGTCACATCTGTGTTTGTTACTATATCATCAATTTGTTCAATGATTGATTCCTCGTTAGTGTTGATGTACTTTTTGTCATTGAACATTTTTACCTTGAGATTTTTAATATGATATGACTTCCCTCTTTGAAGCTCATCAATTGCTGCTTCCCAAGCTTCTAGTCTAATTGTTCCAGTTTTATCAGTCACAACACAATCAACCTTGAAACATGGATCTCCATGAACTATAACTTTCTGTTTCTCTTCTGTCTTGCTTATGATTTTCACCTTGACATCCACTGTGTCGAAGGGAAGTAGACTTGATATGTTATCGACTGTTGTAAGGTTGTGTTCGAAACTTGGATTGTATTGGAAGTTTACTTTAACAGACTGAAGCTTTGATTTCTTTTTTACTGTGAAATCCATCTTAGATGAGCTCCGCTTGTTTGGACTTAACTGCCCTCCAAGGATGGAAACTGGCTGATGCTGCTGTTGGTAGTTTAAAAAATCTTTCCTCTTGTCCGGTGAATAGCAAACCACAGACTGGGATGATGTTTCTGATGTTTGTACCAGGAAGTTGAAGAAGGTTGTTTTTTTCTCATTTCTTGCGTCTTTCACTTTTGATAGCTGATGGACATATCCAGTTAAGCTATCTGCAGAGGGAAAGGAATTCAATGTCATGCATCACATTGTTGGCCCAGTTTTTATATCAGTGTTGCTTGTTTAAAAGTGTATGCTGAATCACAGCCCTATGTACAGCAGTGTGTTAATTAAATTAAGAGTTATTAAGAGTTAAATAAGAATGTTATAACAAGAAGTAAAAAAAAACAAAAACAGTGAAGTCACTCTCACCTTCACCTGGGTTTGCCGATGCAGATTTTGATGTTACACCTGTTGGTTCTTCATTCTTTCTTTGGTTACTACTACTGAATAAAAAATAAAAAAGTATTTTTTAAAGAGAAATTTAAAAAAGAAATAAAGAGAAATAAAGAGAGAGGGAATTCAAACATAATGAGCTTACCTTGAATTTGTTGCAGTGTCCATGCCTGAAGTGCCAATCAAAGGAAATGTGGAGTCTCTTGTAAGCTATAAAATCAGAGAAAGATATTCTGTTTGACCTAGTAAATAATACTGCAATGCAACTAAAATGCGTTAATCAGTGCATAAATTGCTTTATGGTCAGAAAAATATGTCTCCCAAATATTGCTCTTTACTTTATCTTCATCGATATTAGTATAGATATGGTCAATACAGGTTTTATTATCTGTTGTGTAGGAGGACATTAGTTGCCTATAGTGATTCTCTGTAATAAAGAGATTATATAATGTTGACCTTTCTGTTATATTTAACCAGTTAACATTAAAATCTCCAATAAAAACTTTTAAAGTTGCTGTTGACAATGCCAACAGTTCTCTTATAGCTGCACAAAGTTGTCTAATAGGAATTGATGGAGAGCGATAAATAGCTATTACTATGATATGAGGAATTACCATAAACCTCAAAACTGTTATCTCTATGCCATTTTGATTGTAGCAGTATGGATACGCCGGATAATAATCAATGCGAGTATACACTGCAGTTCCACCATATGGTCTTTCATTGTGTTGTGAAATAGCGTCATTTCTAAAGAGGGTGTATTCTCCAAGTTCATACATGGTGTCACTTTCAGACATTTGGAATCGTGTTTCTGAAAAAACACTAATATCAGTACTCAAGTAATTCATGTCAGCACGTACATCATTAATGTGCTTATGCAAAGAACGTGCATTCAAAAAACAAAGCTTTATAGATGATTCTGGAGCAGCATAGATAGGAGAAATGGAAAGCTTCAGTTTGCCTTCATTTCTAAGATGTTCCATTTCATTCTCAACAGCAGGACTTACAGTTATCTTATCTTCACAAAGGTCAGTGATGTAAAGACCTTCTATTACTGTTACACGGCTTAGTCCGACATAGTGTATGTGAGGAATAGCTCTTTTGGTTTCAAAATTAACAACAATTTTGGTTTCTGTATCACCTTGTGATCTGTGAATTGTTTTTGCTGCAGCTGGCCTCAGAGGAAATTGTTTTCTTACAACTTGAACAGTTCTGTTTCTACCAACAGCAAATTGTGTGGTGACTGGTTTTATAGGAGTCCACGTAGGCTGAATACCAGAGACATATAAACGTCTGTTTTCCTGCCTTGTTTTTGCACCAATATCATCATGGTCAAACTGAACCCAAATTATTCCAGACGGATAGTTGGTTTGATTAATTTGTATCAACTTTATCACATTACCAGCACCATTTGTCATGCCATCATCAATTCTGGTGTTCAATGAAATTTCAGTTCTTTCACCAACTGCTATGTTTAATGAACCATGTAATTGCTTGGTTTTCCTAGGATCTTGAGGTATTTGCTTTAAAATTTTATCTCTGACATCTTGAGAAGTTGCTCCAATCACACTGTCGTGAGCCTTGATACTGTATTTTACGTTTTGTATAGCATGATGTACTCGGTCATTGAATTCATTGACTTTTGCATTTTGTATAAATAGATGAGGAGCATTCATTGGATAACTGGAGGTATTGGATTGCAACATTCGTTGTCTCAATACTCTTATGTCTTCATTTGTCTGTTTTCCTTCTCTCAACCTGTTAAGCAATTCAGCAAATTGTTTGCTTTCTCTTTGCCTCATAATTTCTTTTAGCTCAAACATATTAAAAAGTTCCTGCCACAGATTTGGAGCAAGAACGCCATATTCTGTCTTCAAATCATTGAATATATAATCATCCATAACTGGTTGTAGCTGAAATAAATCACCTATAGCTATAATGCTAACACCCCCAAAGGGCAAAGGGCTTCCTTTGATGTCTTTAAGTCTGTTGTCAATTTGTACATTAAACATTGTGTTACCGACCATTGATATTTCATCAATAAATACGAGTTTAATACCACCTAACTGCGTTCTTAGGGAATTGAGTCTATTAGAGTCTAGACGTTTATAAGTCTTTAGTGACTGGCAGGCTGGTATTGCTAATGCACTGTGAATGGTATTGCCTTTGATGATATATGCAGCTTTTCCTGTAGGTGCTAACATTAAAACTCTGATTTCTGCAAAATTATCACCAGCTCTACTATTATAGAATTTGAGTGCTGCTTGATACAAGGCTTTAGTCACATGTGATTTGCCTACTCCTGCCCCTCCAGACAAAAATGAATAAAAGGGCTCATCAGATGTTTTGATCAGGTGTAGCACATGATAAAAGAATTCCTTTTGTTCTTTATTCAATGATTGTACCATACATCTATATTCATTGTCTGGTAATTCATTAAGTATTAATGGTTCAGATCTGGAATCAACAGATGGTATCCCTATGTCATCTGATAGGTTGTAATTCTCATTGAAGTCAGGGTGTAAGTCCTGCTGGCCTTCATTGCAGTCTTGTTGTTCTATACTTTCAGTCAAAGGTGCAATACAATCATAACTTTCTTCTAGTCTATTTCTCTCTTGTTGTATCTCATTTAAGTCTTCATTACATGTAACATATTGTTTCATTTGTTCCTTGATAAGTTTAGACAGTGCCTTATAACGGTCTTGATAACAGAAGAATCCACCAAGTAAGTCAGTTTCTTCATTTCTCCATGCAGTATAGAGCATTAAAAGTTCACGATAGTGCTTCTCAGGATCAGCTTCTTTATTGAACCAAACACTTCTTATTATTCTAGCTTTATTTCTCTTTTTCATTTTACCACGGCCACTGATATTAGTAGCCTTTTCATCATTGAGATCATCATCATCATTCTCATAATGTTCGATGCATTTCTCTAATGGCAAGCCATCAGTGTCTAAATCATTAGATGGCTTTACATAAGGTTTGCCAGTTACATCATACCATGCAACCCAGTCTGCAAGAGTTACATCCTCTAGTTGAGTTGGACGTTTACTATATCTCTTTAGCAATCCACTCGTGTAGATTTCTTCACAGTCATCATCCATTTCTTTGATATCATTTAATGGCTTCAAGAGCTCTACACGTTCATCAGGAGGTGCAGTGTTAATAAATACAACCTGCCGAGAGGACTTTCTCATGGGCAATTGCAGTACAATATACACAGCTTCTTGAGCACTTATTTCAACATTGTTTACAAATTTACTGCCAATATCTCGAACTTGCTGTTTAATAGTAGAATTTCCCTTTCTTGCTTCAGTGCAAGCTTCTCGCAATAGCTCACTCATGCCTTTTTGAGCTTTTGAGATATAATCAACAATATATACTGCACAAGCATACACATCTAGCACATACTGAATATCCATGTTAGCCCTCCATGCCTGAAGGCAAGCAGGGTTGTAGTTGTTAACTCTTAATTCATTTGGAGTTCGTTTTAAGAAAACAGTAGCAGCATTGATTGAGGAACGCACAGCTAGTAAATAGTTTTCCTCTGTGACATTGAGGTCCAAGAGTAACTTGTCAAAAGTAATTTCTTCGCCTTCTTTCATTTCATCTAGATGAAATTTGATTGTTTTCCATGTATCTTTATGCCTTTTGATTTCACTTTGTTGCATGTCTTTATCTAAAGGATAAAGAATCCTTGTTTGTCTCATGGGAGGCTGTGGATAATTGAATCTGCAATCACTTTTAGTATTCTTACGACAAGTATGTGAATGACGGTGAACCTGTCTGTTGACTAAGTGAAGTAGTTCAGGATTGTCAGTAGGTTTGCAGCAGGTTACTATCTTATCAATAAATTCAATCACTTCTTTGTCACTTTGCTCCTGGAATTTTGGTGCACTCTCCACCCAGATTAGCATATGTATATGTGGTGAACCACGTTGCTGATATTCTACCCTGTAAAACCAATCTGATATTTTCCCTAGTGGCTCTGCAGAACTCAAAAGAAAACTACTTAAGAATTTATTGACTTGGTAATCAAAATGTCTGGCACAGGTAACAGGATCACTTTGAATCAATCTACATCTCTCCTCCCAGTTAAGATTGCTAATTTCATTATCAGAATAATCTTTGTGATCCACAAGATTGCCAAGAATTTTAAGAAGGTGAGTCCACTGTGTTTCTGCTGATGAGAAACTGCAAAATAGTGTTGCAGGTCCAAGTTGTCTTATCATGGCAAACAGATCTTTTTTTGCTTTCTCAAAGTATGGAGGTGAACCACGCAATGCTGTAAGAAACTTAAATCCTTCATCAAAGCGAATTAATCGATCTAGTGCACCCATCTGTTTTAATTGGCGTGCATTAAGATTTCTGTTGTTTCCCTTGCATTTTCTAAGTGCAATGGTTGATTTACTAAGAAGTATTTTCATTTGCAACTTTTTTGCTTTAAAGAAAATATTCTCTACACACATAGCTGCTCTTCTGTCTGACCTTCTTAGTTCAGATTTACATATATCACTATAGTGAATGTGCTTGCATAGAGACCGGGGTTGCCCAAGGAATATTCCAGGATATGCTAACTCCTCTGAATATTTATCCCTGAATATACTTAAGGGTATATTGCCTTCTGCTGGTGCAATGTTGAATATATGCTGGCGCTCATTATCTTCTAAAAAGTCAGTGCCTGTTAACATAGTATCAGTAACACCTGCAGGTACATCATCTTCATTTTCGCTTTCATTATCTCTATCATCTATTGTGTTTATTTCAGAGTGACTATTACTGTTCTCGGCACTTTCTGCAGATTGTTCACTATAAAGGCCATTCATATTATGTTGTTGTTCAATTTCTTTGTCATACTGATTGGTCCATTGCGGATTCAAAACAATGCCTTCATCTTTATAAAGACTGCTATTTCTGATCAGCCAATCTGCTGCTTGCATTACTTTATGAGGTCTTACATTTAATGACAATGCAGAACTCTTATATTGAAGCTTTCTTTTTAAATTTACTTTTATTGTAGCAGTCTCACTTAGTAACCGTGGCAACATAGTGACTGTACTTGCTACATCAGCAGGAACATTCACAATATTTCCATGTATTTTTAGTTGTTTTCCTCTAGGTGCTTGCATCAACTTTTGAAAAGCAATTCTTGGGGCTAGTATTCTACATTCTAATTCATTCAAATCAAAAAAGTTTGGTTTTTCTGGAAATGCCAAACCATTAACGACAGAACAGGGTGGAATTTTACTTTTCACTAAATGGCTTTGACATGTTTTGCAAACCCATTCAGCATTACCTGAGTTTCTCCTTTGGTCAAAATATTCATGAATAACAGGATTTATATCTTTCAGGTTTTCTGCTTTTAGAACACTCTGCCTATACCAAAGCTGGTCACAACAAAAACAAGTATAAACAGGACCTTCTGCAGCCATGTCCTGGAACTTTGAGATAGCTGACTCAATAGAAACAAGTTTCTTTTTTGATTTATATTCCCTATGTTTTTCATTGCATTTTGCCTTTTGTTCAGATGTCATTCTAGACCTATAGTTTTTTTGACGTTGATTATGTTTTGCCTTTTGTTCAGGTGATGATATTTTTCCTCTATAAGCTTTTTGGTACTGATTACGTTTTGATTTCTGCTCTGGGGATGCATTGGCTTCTCTGTATTTCCTCTTTAAATATGCACTTTTTGTTTTTTTATTCTTATTGCTGGCATTTGTGTCTTCATTTGACACTGTATTTAAAGCAGAATTCCTTTCATCTTTAGAACTTGAGTTGATTTGGTTTTCTGTCACAGTAGAAGTGTGTTTTCTTTTACGAGCATAGGCAGTTTCAGAAGAATTTTCAAACAAATTTCTTTTTACTTTTTCAGGCAAGTTACTTTCAGTTAACAGTTCTATTGTTGAGACATAGTGCATCTCTCCAATGTGTCCTATATATATAGACCTTGTTGTCTCTGACAAATCTAGCGCTTGAACCAGTGTTAACTCAGCAAAGTTTTCACTTGACTCTATAACATGAATTCTCAAGTTCATAGCTTCTGCTATTGCCTGCATAATAATGTGATCACCCCAAGTTCCTTCCATAGACATATTACATAAATATTGCGACCAAGATGTGTTATCTAGAACTGCACTTTCTATAAATCGCTCAGGATTGTTTTGCAAATACTGAATACCAGCCCTTCTGATTTCTAAATGTCGATTTGCATCATGATATAATTGATGTGCTATGGCTCTAAACAAGCAATTACCCATTCCTCCAACCTCTAGTGCTCTTAGTCCATGTCTACGTAATCTGCAGTTAAACACAGAATTGCGACTTTCTGTACAAATTATTTGTGGAGTTGTTGGACCAGGATTCAACTCAACATCTCCACTGAGCAATATATTTCTTTTTGATGCATTATATTCCATTGTTTGAATGAGACCTCTCTCAAAATAATTACTAAAGAAGCTGTTTTGTTTCTTATCAAAGGTGAGACTCCATTGTTTATAGTTAGAAGCTATGTTGTACAAAACAGATGAAACAGGTATAGATTTTCTAATAGAACGCTTGGTTTTCAGTCTCGATTTTCTCGATTTAAGTGATTTGATCACCCGTTTAAGTGCCACTCTAGATGGTTCCCTATCCCTATTCCTGCACCTCACACGGACATTTGACCGACGACAAGCTCGTATCAGATTACTAACCTCAACACACTTTTCATGGTTTACTGGAATATTTCTATCACATTTATAAAACAATTCCTCTGTATCATCAATACTACAGTTAGTCACAGCATTCAAGGTTATGTCAGTGTTCAGCAAGCTATTTGTGACATCTCCTGCATGCTCATCATGACAGCCAACAAATTCATTCTCTGTGTTCACAATGGAGTCGACAAGCATGGCGTTATAATCACGCTTATCTCGAAAAATCGTTTCTGTTTGTGGCTCGATTCTTTCTCGAAATACTGTAAATATTCCCATAAGTAAATTCGTGTTGCCTGTACAAGCATTTTTAGTTCCCCGGAGGGAATATATGTTGCCCGAAAAGGCAAGTTCTGTTTCCCGAAGGAAATTTATGTTGCCTAAAGAGGCAAATTTGTTTCCCCGGAGGGAGTTCATGTTGCCTGTAAAGGCAAATTTCTTTCCTCGAAGAGAATTAATCTTTCTCTGAAAAATATAACCGGTAACCAAAGGATTGTGTAACATCTCGGAGAATGGCTGATTGGCTGGCACGTGTAAGGCATTCACCGGCATTTCGAGCTGCTGCACTACTGGATTCATCACTCGACGGCGGCCATGTTCGAAACCGTCGCGACCTATGGCAGTTTTTGAAGTCCAAAGTTTGTTGGCAACTTCGGCACGACTAAGAAACGCTTTATGAGAAAACACAGGACATAACACTTGAATGCTCTGTCTAATAATACGCACAAAATAGTGAGAAAGCATGGTAAATTCTTACCTTATAAAGATATTGAGCTCGCTCTAGCGGTGTGAGTTGTGTCAAGAACACGAGGAGCTGAGATTCCAACGTTGACAAACGTTTTCCGTGGTGAGTATCATATAACATTTCCGAAAGAAATCGCATTTTTCCGGAAAAGGATCGGTAAACTCTAGATGATTTTTTTCGAGAAAATATAAACACCACATGATTGAAAACCAGTAAGGACAGTAAGAGCTTAATAAACAATAAACGTATTAGTTTGTTACAGAATACTCGAATGAATAAAACATAAAGTTTCTACCTCGAAGAAATCGAAAGTCGATCGTAATTCCGAAGCAATCCTCCGAAAGCAATCCGGAAAATGTGGACACTCATACATCCAACCCGATAGCATAGTAGCTACTTGCGCACGCGCAGTAGCTACAATGATCGGGGTGCTTTAACGGAATGAAATTGATAACCGCTAGAGTTATTGCAGTACCTTAGAGGTCACCAATCTGAAGAATATTTTAGGGTTAGGGTTAGGGTTAGGGTTAGGGTTAGGGTTAGGGTTAGTGTTTTGTTGTTTACCTGTGATAAAAGTTCTCTATTTATTGCCTCCATCTTTTCAATCACCAGTTTCCCTCCAACATGAGCCCAAAAATGACAGGCATCAATCACTTCTGTCACATAAATGTCAGCCCACCTAAAATCTCTATCCTGAAAAGGTAGAAGTAAGTTATTTAACCTACTGACTCCTAAACCAGCTGTGACAGACCTTGACCTTTGTTATGCTTCTGACGTCATCAGCTTTGACCAAAATAGGAATCTCATTTACCCCAGTTCTGCAGGAGGGAAAGAGCTTTCTAATGATACCCCATCCAGGGGTATCAGAAACCGCGATGAGCTCTCACCCGATGAGCCACTAGGCTTAACCTTACAACTGTCAAAAATTAAATGACATGGGCCTACCTTAGAATTGACATATTTTCCTTTTCCATCTGCATTGTCTGTTTGGCTGACAGAAATATCAGGCCACATCAGCTGACTCTTTATCAATTCATCGCTGATCCTAACATCCTGATACTCAATTGTCGTGTCATATAAATCAACACTGTACAGTCTGGGCACTTGAATCAAACCACTCACAAGACCTGCAGTTAGAAATTTTAATTTTATTAGCAATTCTTCCCTGAATTTCAGGCTTAATAACCAATAGATAACTAGTATTAAAACTTGAAGCCAATTGAAGTATTGGAGGGTAGGTAGCGACAGAGGAGAGCAGCAATCTCCTCAGCAGCAAGGAGGTCACCATGGCAACCGAGCCACAGCCCACCTCCAAGGCACCTGTCAACACAACACTGAAGAACCAGTGTGTGGAAGGAATGATTACCAAAGACTGTGGGAGGGAGGGAGGGAGCACATGGCAGTGCCCCTGCAAATCTCCCTGGAACCCCCCACATAATATTAATCCATTTACTCTCATAAAAAGTGTTCTGCAATTGGTATAGGATTTAATAGCGCCAAAACCAAGTGTGAAATTACATGTATTTTATGAATCCTACTGATGAACGGTTACAGCAATTAGACATTTACAGGAGCCAATGTTGAGATCATGATTTGACCCCACTGTTACATTTAGATTTGTTATCTAAACCCACAGAGAGAGGAGGATAGGTTTGGAGACAAATTTAACACCAAGACCCTTTTCGTCTACAACATAGACACATGCATGTAGCTTTTAGACCTGATTGTCTATTGAAAACCTTCTCCCCTCTGGAAATGTCAGTTTAGGATCACACTTTCCCCTACAAAACAATTGCTTCTCACCAGTTCTAACCAACTTGATTGCATTTTCTCTGATATCTTCCAGGGAATCTTTAACTTTTCCAACAAGTTTTTTCTTGTAGGTCAAGTCACGAAGGAGCTTGCTTGCGTCACTTGAGTCATCACATGTTGACTTGCAACAGTTGCTATGGTAACCTTCATGATTGAACACATCACACAATCTGACAAGGAGTTTGATTGCGCCAGCTGTGACCATTTCTGCCTGACAAGATGGATTTTGAAAGCTGACCATCTGAAGAACTGCGGCAGCTTGCTCATGAGCAAGGAATCTCCAATGAGCATCTTCTGAAGTTGCTACAAGAAGAAAGCTCGATCTAAAATCACAGTGCAATCACCGAGAAGAGAAAATATGATGGGGTTAAGGATAAAAACTGATCAGACATTGTAACATAGCATTCCAAGCCACACAACCAAATTTAATACACAAGCATGCACAAAATCCAATAGTCCATGCTGATAGTGTGACCACTTTGCCAGAAATTTTTTTTCTCACAGGTATTGAATAGATGTACACACTGTACATTTTCATTTGCTACATTTCAAAACAATTAGTTTATGATTTTAGCCGTGCCCTTGAGAAGCGCAAGAGTTGCTCTCAACTATTGCCATAAGCAGCTCTTACACTTCTTTCATGCTCTCCAAACTTCCCGCGTGCACCATAACTCCATAGTACACCCTAATGTTTGAAACAGTTATTGTATAAGATAGTGAAATAGTATCTACTGTAGGACCAGTTATCACAACTAAATATATAACAATTATTCCATGAGCCTGCGTTGGATATGAAGTGATAAAATAACCAACGAGCGCGTAGCGCGAGTTGGTTATAATCACTTCATATCCAACAAGGGCGAATGGAATAATTGTTTTAGTAAATTCTCAAACCATATCTCTTGAATTTTTGTGGGAGACAGCTCCTGAAACCTGCCAGTGTCGGCCATTATAGAGGGCTGAAGTTAAAAACTTCGTGCGGAAAATTTTTAAACTTGGCGCACTATTTTCCATATGACGTAGAACTCAATCAAAGCCAATCAAAAAGCTAGAAATGCAATAGTCGGAGCTGAAAATATACTAAACTGGTATAACCATGCGATGACTAAAAATTTAATAGTTTTTCTTTCTGGGTATTTATCTGGCTGGGGCGGTATGCAGCTCTTTACAAGCTGGCCCTACAGTATTGGCTGAAGGAATGATAAACAAACAACAGTAACAATGGACCCTAGCCCTAAAACAATAGAGTTGCGTGCTATAAAATTAGAGGTTATAGAGAGCTGCAAACTATCTCATCTGGCTAAGCTTGTAACAGAGTTTATAATAATTATCTAATGGGTGATTTGGCACCTGGATCATTGTCTGATTTTGCCTCACGATCACATAACTTCAGTAGAGGGGGAATTCCTCCACATCCAACTATCTTGGCCTTAACTTTTCCATTGCCATGAGCAAGAACTCTGAGAGCAGCTGCACAATATGCACCAAGATTCCAAGGAATATTCTTTACATCACACAATCCTACAAACAAAGATTGTCAAAAAATGAAAGAGGTTTTCTATCATTATCCTTGGCCATTGCTGCTGACGTGTCAGGTCAGTGCATGAACATGCGTCCTAATACATCAGGTTTACTGGCCTCTCGACCCTTAAAATGGAGTTTCTGCAACAGTAGGCCACAGTTGTGGAATATATGTAGCCTTTGACCACATTGATGCCAGAGCAACTAGATCTTTTATCCAGTTTCATAATGCAATCAACTCCCCACCCCCCAAATCAATGTAGCTGTCATGTCCTGAATCAAACACTCTAGATACGACCAAGACCTATATTTTACACCCCTAAGTGAAATGACAAGCATCCCAGCCCATCCGTGTCATATGCGAGTGCCCCCAGGGGTGGGTGGCGGGTGGTTGAAGGGGGAGAGGGGTGCAAAGTTCATGTCCAGTTACATAATTTGAAGGATCGATCAGTGCCTTAAAGTTAAATATACAACGCTTCTTCACATCTTATGCCAGAAATTCTCCAATAATTGATGTCCTACGAATAAATATAAACTCTACAAATGGACCGTATATAAACATAATCAAGTCTATAATTTTGCACAACACGTGTTCATTCATTGCGGTGTTCAGCGGCGTTCAATGGAGTGTATAAGTAAACACTCCACACACAACAGCCAGTATTTCAAAACAATTCAAAAATAAGCTCATACAGTACAAGCTTTATATCTTGTCTATACGCAACGACTCACCAATAATAAGTTCTATAGATCCTTCGTCTACAAATTCTTTCCTCTTTTCGGGATGCTTCAATGATTCCTCGATTATGGCTTTCAACGCTTCTATCGTGTCACGATAGCTTCGCTTTGAAGGCGGCATGTTAATAAAATCTCAATTTAAACCTATGTGCTGAAACTAACTGCTCAGAGATAAACGGAGCTAAACAGTGCAAAAATCATAAAATTACACGTTGAAAACAAATGTGGAAAATTGTCCTTTTCCAGTTCGCGCGAAAGCCTCGTGCCACGCACAATCCCAGAATTCCTATCGGGCTATCATTCGTTCGCTCGTTCTTTCTTTCGCTCGTCACAGAAGGTGTAGAGTTCTCGTACAGAGCTAAGGCCTTGTATCCGTTTTAATCGTCTCATCAAGGCAACCTACATCAATATTTCTTGGCAAAATAGAAACAAAAGAAGCTAAACAAGAAAATGGCATCAACTTCTGAGCTTGCTTGCGTGTACAGCGCTCTCATTCTCCACGACGATGGGGTAGCCATTACGGTAGGTGACGAAAATCAAAATGGCGGAATTGTTGTAAGAAAAGTAGCATGATTTACTATTTTATGTGGCTGTGATGAAATACACCTCTGACATATGATCATAAAAGGTGATTCCACTTTTAAAATTCTGAGCCGCTAGCATATTTAAAGATAACCTTAAGTTTTAAACAGTAAAAAATCATCACAAAATCTCCACGTGTGAAGTTTGTAAACATTGTGGTTCTGTCTTCAAAAAAGGCCAAAAAATACGCTGCAACTATCCAGTGACTCCTAAACAAAGAAAACTCAATGACTATTCCCTTGTGCACCGATACACAAGCACAGAACCGTCGTGTGAGTAAATTCTGAGGATCAGTGAAATGTAAAAAAAATGGTTAACATATAAAAGGTAGGAAATTCAGTGCCTGGTAAGGAAAATTCTAAATTTGGAAAAAAACCAGAGTGGAAAAATAACGGACTTCTGATTTGAAGTTTTTGTAGGTTTTCATTGATAATGAACATTGGGCAGTGAGAATCGGTTCTGTGCAGCGATATTTTGTTTTTGCGATGCACAGCAACCAGTTATCTACATGTTGTCTAAGCAATTTAATGTGTAGTGACGTATAGTTTCCTTTATATTTTTTCAGGCTGAAAAAATTGAAAAGCTGATCAAGGCTGCCAAAGTTGATGTAGAACCCTTCTGGCCAGGCCTGTTTGCCAAAGCCCTTGAAGGACACAACCTTGACAGCCTTATCCAGAGCGCTGGTTCTCCTGGCGCAGGTGGGGCTGCTCCTGGTGCAGGTGCTGCTCCTGCCGCTGGTGGTGATGCAGCAGAGGCTAAAGAAGAGGAGAAGAAGGAAGAAAAGAAAGAGGAGGAGGATGAAGAGTCGGATGATGACATGGGATTTGGTGAGTTGTTGAATTTAGTGCAAAGGTGGGGAGAAAAGGTGGTGCGTTCATCACATGAATTGAGTTTGTTGTGGGTTTTTGCACTTACGCTGAGGGTTTTTCTCTGGTTTTCCTCCCTCTGCCAAAACCAACACTTAAACTCATTCCAATTTGTTGGGAATACAAGGCCTTACAAGCTTTTAGTTTTAAAATCAACCATGTATGTGCAAGGTTCTTTGTGTCTATTGAGCTGGAATGACACTTTCAGAGCAGTTCTTGTTTGATTGCCAAAAGAACTGTTTTGTTGTGTCCTTGCTTTTGATTTATAATCCAAAGTCAAAATTGGAAGTTATTAAAAAAAATCAGAGAAAATCTTCTGCAAGATGGTACCTGTTAAGGTCATTCCCCTGTATTTCATTGCGCATCCTTACTGTGCACGATTTATTGCGTCATCAGCGGGCACACCTAAAGAAAACTACGGTGTTTTATTTACGGCTTTGCTCGTGAAGGAGATAAATCGTCGTTTCCTTGTAAACAAGTATGGTGACCTATATTGTTTTACCCTTTTGTTGAGACTAGCAAACACCTTCTTCCTATAACAGGAATATAAACAAATTCCCATTGCAGAAAAATAAATAATCGACGGAAACTTGAACTTATTGAACAGATATTGTGGCCTCGAGATCACTGCATACTAGTAATAAGTTGAATCAAGGTCGACTGGAAATGCGTGCTTTCATAATGAAACATATATTAAATTGTTCCTTGAAGGCGATACAGTATATCTATAGTTTTTCCGTTGTTTTGCTTTCTCCCTATTTTTTTCTTCTCCCATTAGACGTGGCATGAGCTAGTCAAATGAAAACATTTCTGAAGCTGATATTTTAACGAATTATGGGTATTTTCAAGGTGCTCCTGCTCCTAAACGAATATGGGAACCCCTCTTTTTCATTACAAAATTTAAATTCCCTTACGATGAACAACAAATGGGCAAAGTTTGAACGAAAATCTATTGTCAGTTCTATTTCAGGGGAATGACCTTAACTGTGAACAGAAAAGTGATCTAGGGCTCTAACCAAAGGACGTTCTGACCTGTTTTTTTTCTTTGCAGGATTGTTTGACTGAGTGGATACTGTTATCGCAGGACAAAAAAGAAATGTTTAAAAATAAAAAATACAACAGAAACAGTTCCGTTGTCACTGGTTTTTAGTTTATTTCCAATAATTGAATCATTGCTGTTTTTTGACATGGGGGAGGTGTTGACAAAACAAATAACCTGCGAGCAGGCCGCGATATGGAGCTGGCTTTGCCAGCAACCACAAGCTGGCGAGAGGAATGGGGCCCACTCTTCTCTCTACCTTCTCAGGCTCAAGCTCATGACTACGTTTCTTGTGCACGGTTTTTCCAGCAAGCATGCTTGCAGGCTACAAAACGAACCACTTTCTACAACAACTGCAATTTCCTATCAAAATTGCTGGAAGAGTAATTACCAAGATAATGGGCCATTTCTGAGCTGTGTTCCGTCTGTGCGAAAACTAGTCTTGGTGTGAAACCATATGAAAATGTTTTGCATCAATCATTGTTTCTGGGAAAACCTTCGCCCACCGCACCCCTAATGTTTCTGCACTTGAGTCGCAAGTCACTGAGAAACATGGGTAGCAGTGGGGTGGGTGAAGGTTTCATGTACATCCAACCCTCGTCTTCAAACAACTGAAAGACAACTATAATAATTCTGGAAACGTCTCTTTATTCGTAGCCTGTGATACAGCCATCCTGCATTGCTCATGGCTGGAGAGGGGTTTGCAAGCTGGGAGTGATGGGGGGGGGGGGGATGTACTGGTATTTGTAGACAACTTCATTTCTTGTATATCAGTGTTGGTTCCAAATGACTATGAGAAGTTTACCAAATTATTTATTATTAAAAACACATTTACCAGTCATGGTACATTTTAATTCCTGAATTATGATTGGTTCCATTTTGGAACACAAATTGGTAGGTGTACGTGTCAGCGACAACAGCCGGGTAGCTCAGATATCGGTATTCTCTGGGTGTTTGTGATAAAACAATTAGTCCACTCTTGCTTGTTGGATACGAGATAGTTGTAGCCAGCTTGGTGCTATGCACCTGTTATGACTGTCTTCCATCTCGTATCCAACACACACTCATGGAAGAACACTTTATTGTTAAACATACTCATGCAATTGTCAACCTTTGAATGTCATCCACAACCCTTCCCATGTTTGCTTCAAGTGCATCATATTCGCTAATCAATGAACTCAGCGACTCAACACTTATATCGAACTGGGACACTTCCATGCCATCTGCATGTGTGTAATGATGGACGTGAGCCTTGCGCTTATAAAGCTTCATAAAACGGTCCTTCAGGTCTCGAAATGTGTGTCTTATGCAAGTATTGTTTGCAAGAGTTAAAAGTGAGTAAGGATGACCTACTGGAGGCACAGAACACAGCCCAGTCTTCCAGCCCTCTTGATTCCAGTGAATAAAATGCAGTGAAGGTTTGAGTCTTTCAATGTTCCTTCTTATGTCAGAAATTTGAACATTTCCTCTTAACATCAAGGCACACGCCAGGTACAAGCTGTGTTTAGGATCAGCTTTTATGAGTTGGTGGTCTTTTGAGAAAGCATCAGAGAACATTTGATCAAGTCTCCGAGGAGGCAAATTAATATCGGTCAGACTGTAGAGAGGTGTTAGACTAGACACAAGGTAATGAATCTTGGGAAATGGTACCAAATTCATTGTGATTTCATTTAAATCCACATTCAAAGAACCTTCAAACCTTGCTGAGCTTGTCATGTTCAGTATAAGGTTAGCAGCTATGTTGTTCATTTTGTCAAATGGCTTTTCTGGACCTTTATTGACACCACCTTCGCCTGATGTAACAGCACTGCTGGCTTTGACATGTGATTGGCTGCTTGCCGAGAACACTTTTTTACCAGACTTGGATGGTGGTAAAGCACTTGACACTTTGTTGCAGATGTCCACTAAAGCCTAATTAAAACATTCAAATTATTCCTTAAACAGTAAGAAATTAGAATACCTATAGAATAAATTCTACGCAAGATATGATTTTGTCCTCTAAGAGTTAGACTGTCTCCTAGCTAATCGCTGCACAATGTTTCTCACCAACCTGCGTGACAGTTTGAAATATCATGACAACTGGACACTTGATCTTTGTCAATTTGCAACCGTGATGAACACCAAATTTCACCATACTGATACATAATCAAGCAGACAGGTGAACAAATAAAATAATCAGCTTGATGACACTTCCTTCAATGATGTACCAGTTCTCAGAACATTAAAAGAAATGCACTTGAAGCGGAACTTTCATGGCTGACTACTATATTTAGTGAGGGCATTTAGATTACCAGTTTGTTGAGGTTTTACCTGGTTTTCGATTGGTAGAACACAGTCTGCATGTTCTGTGAGCTGATGCATGGCAAGGACACTGAAAGTATATGATCAGTCAGTAATAACTCAGTGAATTGTCAAAGACATTTGACATCAGTGGTAAATTATATTTTCTCTACTGGTAACCATAAAATTCAGAAAACAAGCCCTGGGCTCATGTTTGCTTGAAATACCAGTACCTCACAGAAGTGCTAGTTTTATGAAAGGGCTTTAATTAATACAACCAAAGCAAGCCCTACAGCTCTACAAAAAAATAACACTGACATCACATATGTGGGCAAGGTACCTGTTATAAGGTGATGTAATGACATCATCGTCAGCTGATGGGTAGACTGCTGTAGTGAAGCGATATACATCAGGATATTCCTCTGCAAGCAGTTTCAACACTGATGTACCCAAACCAGAGCCAGTACCTTAAAATAAAAATAAAATAAAAATATAAAATAAAAAAAAATCATGTGAAAGTATGAGTATAAACTGAGTTACTCAAGACAGTCACTCTGCTTCACTGCAGAATTGCTGACTGTGTACATACCATATTAGCCAGGTAAAGAAAGCAAAGGTGATAGGGGGAGGGGCGATGGGGAGGGGTTCTGAACCTCCCACTTCCTTTACTTTTACTTGCCCCTTTCTCAGACAGCCTAAAATCTTTCTCTTTTATCCCAGTTCCCACCACCTTCGAGATCCCACTTCCCGAGCACTAATCTCCCACCTCCCGTACTCCTCCTGCCACCTATTCTCCCAAGCTCCTGCCCCATGTCCCCTCCATTAATAGGCACAGAAGTCTAAACACTGTTAGTATCAAACAAGAACAAGAGTAGAAAAAGCTTAGAGTACAATGTCTTGCTCTGATTAATTTTAACTCTCATTTGCTCTTATCCTGTCCCACTTTCATGTCAAATGACTCACATGAAAGGTTTCCTATCAAAAAGATGATGACAAATCGGCATCATAAATTTGATCTTGTCACAGATGTTAGTGGTGCATTAATTTTACTGGACATTCAGAAGTTTTGCAGCTCAAGTTCTATTTTATTGTCCCTGTCAAAGCCCTCCACCTCCTCCTCTTCACTAAAAAAAAACTCACCTCCACCCATGGAGTGAATAAGAAAGAAACACTGCAGGCAGTCACAAAGCTCAGCAGCATGCCTGATGACTTCACTGATCTGCTCTCTATACTGATGCCCATACATCATGAATCCTGTTGCCCTGTGTAAAACAGTCTCTTAAATTTAACTCTTTTAAAATAAAGAATTATCAGTGTCAGTGGATCAAGAGGAGAGAAAGGTTATGATGGCCTTTTCTTGCTCAAAGAATGGGAAGCCAGTGGACCTTACTTGCTTGGGAGTGATGACTCTTGCTACTTTAAAGTTACTAGTTTAAGCCCTACCTAAAGTACAATTCTCAACTTCTTTCACGACTAGAATCTGATGTTCTGCAGTATAGCAATGCCTTATTCTCAATATTTTGCAAACTTGATAAGGGGCAGTGAATGGTCACTGATAATAAGGGTCTCGCAATTATTTATATTATCACGTCTCGCAGTCTCAAATTTTTTGAATAGCCATTTTGGTGTCTCAATCTTGATCTTACAATCCAAACACTTAAAAAAGTTTCAGTCTCGCAGAGAAAGATGTTAGTCTCGCCTTTTTGCATTATTTGTACAAAATGCATCATCTATAAGTAATTCAATTTTGTAAAAGGATTGAAAGTATACTTACCAGTTATTACCTGATCCTGACACGTCAGTTATTAACTGCTGGCAGTCAAATACATCTCTTAACGGACCTTTGAGGATCTCATTAACAACACCTTCCTCCATATCTATGACAACTGCCTGATAATATCAAAAGGGAAAAGTTGTAATATTAACATTACTGATGATAAATACAATCTACCGGTATATCACACCTAAGTATTTAGTGATTTAGTACATTTATCAGAAACTAGAATATTAGTTATACATACCCTAGCTTTCAAGGATTTGATCTTTTGCTTTGCATTTCCTAAGGGGATATCAACTGGATTCTTGTATCTAAGCATGTAAGAGAAAATGAAAGGATTTGTTTGGCATCAAGTTTCAAGAACTACAATGTCTTGAAAAAGCTAATCCAAAGGTAGACTTTATCAAAGTTGATTGCTTCTCATTTGCAATCTGGAAGTTGACCCCTCTGAGCTCAACTTGTAAGTCTAATTAACCCAAAGAAAGCTTTAGCAGTTGAAATAGGCTGAGATGTGTTTTATACTAATTAATTTTATACACAGGTATAGATTACCTTTTACCATACATACCTTGTATCAACATTACGGAAGAAGCTACTGAGAGATTCATCAAATATTCCATACTGGAACAGAAATGCATATGAAAAGTTGGTTTTTATTAGTCTAAGACTAGAATGAGTGCTGATCTATCTATTAGACAGTGTATTATTCCTTCCGAAACTGTAAGTATTGAAAATCCCTTCAGATTCAGATTTCAGATTTTTTATTGTTTTACACTATTTACAGAAAGCATACAATGTTTTCCCTAATGCAAATACCCCCCCCCCCAAAAAAAAAAAAAACAACAACAGGTGGAAATCTATCTGTCTTGACAGCATAAGGGGAGTGCCATTTAATATCCTTGATCTAGCCACAATCTGCATAAGCATATTTAATGTATAACTACAGGTCATGTAACATTCTTAACTTTACGAAAGGAAATGGTAGCAGAAGCTGTTACCTTATTGGTGCTAGCATGCTCTCTCAAAGCCAAATCCCAGAACCGGCATCCGATCTGTTTTAAAAATTAAGTTATAAAATTAGTTGAGGAGGCATGGAAGGGGAGTGCACCGAGCAGTAGTGCTATTGATCCCCCAACTACTCCTCCTCTACTCACAAGGAGAGAAGTGTAACCTTCAATTTAAACTTTTGGTTTTACAGTGGCAAATCCAAATGTGGGGTGAGGGTGGGTTCTTTCTGGCTCAAGGGAGTGGGGGAGGGTGGGGTTTGAGAGGAAAGAGAGGCAAATTGTTTTTAGCTCTTCCCCTAGATCCTCTATATTTAGCATTTACTTTCCTAAGCCCCGAATCTGTGCAGTGTTAATAAAGAAATTAAGATATTTTCCTTCTAAATTTCAAGGAATAAAGTTCTTATCTCACATTGTGTTTTAAAAATTTTGTCCCATGTACTAGTTTGGCTTCAACAGTTATATCATACAGTTACAAGCAATTTCTGGTTCGAAGCACAATTAAGATTTAAAATTCAGAAAAAAACAACAAAAACCTTACTTGATTTCCGCATTGTCCAACTGCAACAACAGGTTGATTATTAATATTAAAGGCAAAATGAATACATCATTATCTAGCAACAATATTTAAATTAATATTTTTAAAATATTAATAGATTACCTTGAACTACAACTGACTGAGTCATGTTCAAGTTTACAATTTTGTTGCGAACGAAATTTCTTTCATGGAGGGCGCCATTTTGAAATTTCGCGCAAAAAGTTGCGCCTGCGCAATAATCCAAGATACGGGTACTTGGGCACGGAATCATGGGATATCTGTTCTCTTTCACCATCATTGCTGCCTTGAGCGAGTTTCCAAGTGGAAATTAGAAATTGTTTTAGGTATATTTACCAAACAACAGTTCGTAAAGATAAAATTGTGCGATGATTGCTTTATTTTTTAATCGATTTTGTTCCTGAAATGTTCTTGTCTTGATCACAGGCGGTCAAACAGCAAAAATGGTGTCCTCCAAAAAACAGGTATGCAAGTTTTGTTACACGTGCATTTTAGCTGAACTCTACAATAATTACTCTAAAACCTTCAGCAAGCTGCGTTATTTATTTCTCGCATTCCTAGCTGTCGGTTTGTAAGGGAAAAGCTTTATGGTTGCTTGATTAGTAATTATTGTATGGTTTATAATAGTTTGGGATAAAATAAAACGTAAACATGAGGGTTTGGAATATATTTTCTTTGAAATATGCTAAGTGGCGTTCCTGCTAATATGTTTACAGTTTGTGAAACTCTTCCGAATTCCCTCTCCTTTATTCCTTACAATTCAACACATTAAGATATGACACTAATTGAGAATTGTGCTAGCCTGCGTGCCCTAGCAAGTGTTAAACCTGTCGGGCGAATGCACAGCGCAGACCACTTGCTTGATTTGGCAATTACGATTTTCCTATCCAGATTATGTTATTCAAAATAAACGTAACATTCTGCTTCCCACTTTAAAATAATCTACACTCTCCACAAGTGTACAATTGTGTACAATGTTTATCATTTGAAATCTCCTACAAAACATGGCAAGATGGCCGTTTAGGAGTGTGTGAAGAAAATTGCTTTTAACTTTTGAGGCAAGAGGAAGCTACTTTCAATTCAGTGATACCTTTGACAACGAAGCAGCCACAAATGATGACGTGACTTAGATGTCGGATTATGAGTGAGAACCTGGGATGTCCCGGTGCAGAAAATGTGCTGAAATACCTTGAAACTGTATTCTACAGAAACTCAACACAGTTAAACAAATAGTTTAAACTACTCAGAACCTTGAAAACTTATGTAACTGGCTTTCTAAGGAACAGTGTCAAATGTGATTAAAGTTGAATTTTTTGTATGCTTGTGGAGGGAAGGGAAGTGGGGCTGAATGATTTTTGTGTATGTGGAGGAGACTGGGCAAGTCAAAAATCATCTTAGTGAGTACAGCTTGGAGCGTCTCTGCCCAGATGACATGTGCTCCAAAAGGGGATTATCAACTCTTTTACCATAAAATTCTTGGAATATCCTTAGAAGACTCTATGAAAATCACAGGTTTAGGGCCTGATTACATGGTAAACTTCTGCCCAGTTAGCGTGGCAGAGATTTCAGCTTGGCTTTCAGAACAGATCTTCTTGTAAAGGTGTTTTGTGATAAGAGTTTATGCAATGTTTTTTTTGTGATGTGAGCATTGTGCACTACAAGTCCCTCTTTCAAAGTTAGTATTTGGCTCGAAGGGATATTTTAGTTTATTGTTGAAGTTTATCTTAACCTCTTGCTGCTACTAACACAGCTATTCCAAGAAGATGTATACAGCCTTAAAGCCCTGGCCCAACAGAAGTGCAAGTTAACTTGTGTATAACTTGTGTATAGTTGTAAAATAACCTTTTCAATGCAACCAGCTTGGGTGAACTTGTGTTGCGTAGCCATACAGGGAAAACCTTGGGTTGACTTGTGCGCAAATGCGATCTTGGTGAAAATGGATGCAAGTTATTGTAATAAAATGCAAGTGAATGCAAGTTCAAACAGAGATGCAATTTGATGTTCAACTTGCATTTACTTGTGTCACTGGCCAGTTTATATGTTATGAGCTCTTAATAGTTGTCAACAAGCACATCATTTACTCTTGGTATATTCGTTTTGTAGAAAAAGGCTATGGAGAGTATCAACTCTCGTCTCGCTCTTGTGATGAAGAGTGGAAAGTTCACATTAGGATACAAGTCTACTCTTAAGACACTTCGACAGGGCAAGGCAAAGCTTGTTATTATCTCAAATAACACGCCCCAGCTCAGGTAATAATATTTCAGTCCATTTATAATACTACTGGTAATTAACTCCAGTTATTGGATACCAAGA
This sequence comes from Blastomussa wellsi, assembly GCA_947652115.1. NCBI lineage: Eukaryota > Metazoa > Cnidaria > Anthozoa > Scleractinia > Plerogyridae > Blastomussa > Blastomussa wellsi. Next base: position 15,398,958 of record OX393573.1, read on the forward strand.
ACTGTCAGTGGCAAGCAGATAAGTTGTTTGCAAAAGATGAAGGTTGAGACGTGTGTAATCAATTTTATTACCTAAATCTGCTTGCCAGTAAAAAGTCATGATATTTTGTACTTGTGAAGTTTTTTTTATTATTTATCCACTCAAGGTTTTGGTGTAGCAGAGTTGTGAACTGCCATTTTTCACAGAAGAAGACAACTATGCACATGTAGAATACAATAACAGCAAAATTACTGTCAAGCTTTGCACAAAGAACCTTCTTAACCACTGACACTCTATTTAAAAAATCTACTGGAAAATTGTGCACTCACCCTCGTTTTCAAAAATATTTCAGATTAGAATTTCCTGTTGATGTTACATGTATTTATGTTATTTACCTTGTTTGCCCCCAGAATTTTGCATAACCTGTGTTTCCCAATTCTCCTGGGTATTGCAGTTGCCCCAAGAGAATCTGAAGACGGTGCTTATGGAATTTTTTTGGTGGAGGAACAAGGTGTAATATGGGAGATGTAAAAGTGGCAAACAATATAGCATGCTAACCAAAATTCAGCTTGAGCAACCTGATTGAGTTAACATATCATTCCTATAATTTGTTGTGTATCTGTTTCTAAAGGAAAAGTGAGATTGAATACTATGCCATGTTGGCCAAGACTGGAGTCCATCATTACACTGGCAACAACATTGAACTGGGAACAGCCTGCGGCAAGTACTTCCGCGTGTCAGTCCTTAGCATTACTGATCCTGGTGACTCGGACATCATTCGTTCCATGCCTTCAGAACAGCAGGCTTCTCAGCAACAACAGTCGTAAAAAAGGCGCTGTAATGAATGTGAAATAAATATTGTTTCTTGAGCAAAGGCACTGCTTTTTTTTTTTTGGGGGGGGGGGGAGGTTGTTTTGGGTTGTTTGAGACAGTAATTAGGTATTAGTCTCTTTTGTAGCCACTGTTGCAACTATCTGGATTGTCACTGGAGACTAGCAGTGCCAAAAGTCAAATTCTGAACAGTTTACTTCAAAAGAGGCTAGTCAAGATCTTTGTTCTTATGGGGATTTATTTATTTATATATTTTGGGGTGTGATTAATCTCAGCAGAGAAAACTTGGGGACAGATTTTACATATGCGAAAACTTAAAAATATTATCAAAAGAAAAAATAATTTTGCTGTTTCGTAAAAGTTCTCAAAGTGAGCCTGCCTAAAAATAGTCTCTGTTTTCTAAATCTAGATTAAAACAGTTATGAGTCGAAGGGGGTGATTACATGGCAAATTTCAGCCCGGGCTGAAATTTCAGCCTGGTGGAGCGGGCTGAAATACTGTTGCAATTACCTGACAAATTTCAACCCAGGCTGAAATATAATCCTGGGAAAACAACCTCGTCACTGTGCATGCTCACGTTGTCTTTTCAGCCTGGGCTGACATTCCATTTTGATTACATGGACTTTTTGTAAATTTGTCAGGCCGTGTGCCCGGGCTGAAAATCCTAGCTCAGCTAGGATTTCCAGCCCAGACTGAAACTTTCAAAAGGATTTCTTTTGGAACCCAGGATGAAATCTCAGCCTGGCCAACCCGGCTGAAATTTCAGCCCGGCCTGAAATTCGCTACGTAATCACCCCGTTACAGAATATTTTAAGGGTCCATTTAACATTGCTGGAGACCCAGGGGCAGTTAATTAGTGGGGGCGAGAGAAAGTCAAAACGGGCCAAAAAAGGTCGGCGATGGAAAAGCTAGATTTTTTTGCCTCATTTAGACTTTCTCTCGCCCCCTGCTAACTGACCCTGGGTCTCCAAGGATGGTTAATTGTGGAAATATGACATTTTCTAGCATGATAAAAACGTTTTGCATGGCATCAACAAGTTTGGGGACCTGAAACTGAAACAATAAATTCTATAGTTTCAAATAATTAATTCTAAACTAAAATATGTAGAACTGTCTGCCATCACAATATTTGGAAATTGACTCTTTAACTTAACTCGGTGCAATGGAATTAACTCGATTTGTCATTGTTATGTGTTTGTTCGGTCACCCTTTCGTGCAAGAATGTAGCCTTTTTGACGAAGGATACCGAATATCATCCGATGATGACGTCATGTACGAGCCGTCACGATCACAAGTTTGTCTTTGTCACGTGATATGTTTCCTTTTATGGCGGTAAAGTGCCAAAGAGTCAAACGGAAGTCGTCATTGGCGGGCCCGACAGGAAGAGGAGCAGTTGTGCACGTTTAGCTGCGACTGAAAATAACACGTTTGGTTAAGCATTACTTGGCATTTTTAGCGGTGCTGAATAAGGAGGCTAGAACTAATTTGAAGAGGACTTGTGTGGTGGATAATTGCTATAAATGAAAGCGCGATTGCTGGAAAAATTTGCGTGGGTAGATACTAGCAGACGAAGCTAATAGCAACCAGTCGTAAATGATCTATGCTAAACACCTTGACGCTAAAAATGGGCAACATTCTTAGCGCTTCATTGTCAGATGAGTATTAGTTAAATTGCTTAGTAAAACAGTATCATGGCAGAGCAAGACAAGAAGATGAAGAAGCGAGTCATCAAGGAAGGCATTCTTCAAAAGAAAACAAGCTGGTTAAAGCAATGGCGTCCTCGGTTCGTTGTGCTCAACCGGCAGATGTTGTGCACCTTCAAAAAAGAGGATGATCAGAAACGAGGGCGAACTGCAGAAGCTCGGATATTTTTGGTGGACATAGAAGCCACTGAGAAGTTTGAAACCAAGAAGAGAAAACACTGTTTCAATTTGATCGTGGAAGGGAAGCCATTCTTCAGCTTCTGCTGCAGTTCCGAGTTGGATCGAGAGCTGTGGATGTTATCAGTACGGACAGCTAAAGAGAACGAGCTGAAAGAAGAAGAAACCGATCCAGTTAGAAGAAAAAGCACCAAGTTAACAGGCGGATTGAAGCGGATAACGATCCACAGAGAGAAAGGACAGGGGCTTGGATGCACAATTAAAAATGTAGGTGGAGTCATCTTCGTGAATCGAATCCTCGAAGACGGACCTGTTTCGACATCTGGAATCCTGCGACCAGGTAAGCTTCAACGTTTTAATTCAAAAGTTGATTCTTTAATATTTTATGAAACCTTACTTGTTAGAACAGCATTAAGTTGAATGCTTTTGTTGGAGATTTTAATCTACTGTGTTATTTTTATGGCATCAGCTAGTTAAAGTGTTTACATGAACAACACCTGACTCGATCGGTGTATATCTGCAGGCGAACCTTTGAAGGCGATAAAATTGTTGCTCGAGAAGTCTTTCATTCGAGGTCGAATTTGGGTCTAATGAGAGTGATTAACACAACCGGCTTACACGGCTATATACACGATAATATTTTCAAATTTAATCAGTAGATAGAAAGCGAAGTTTCTTCACTAAAAGAGTCGAATTTGTTCACGATCAGATCATCACAGGTGCGTCAGGACACGAGGTTTTCGTTCAGTTGTCAAACTTCAGTTGCAGATTACAAAAGGCGGCCAAAATTATTTTTCGCCTCGTTAAGTACGGCTCACATTTAAAAATGAACACATTTTATGTATTGTTCTTTTGTCATATCTAATTGTCAAATCTTCAACTCATTCAAAATAAAAATAGGCTTCCATCTGCTAATTTCCGCATGCAAATTAATTGGGGTACGACATGGAATAATTTTCACGCAATTTTTTCGCTTCAAAGCAAATTTCCGTGGTCGGTTTTTGGTTTGGAAGGACTAAATTTAATTTCTTATCAAAGTGTTTATTTCCCCAAAAATGGAAGCAAGATAGATGTCTTGTAAAGTTCGCTGAGGGCAATATCGTCTTTTTCGAAACCAGCTGATCTTTAAAATAGAAGATTATTTATTATCGCTTATGACGAAAAGAAAATGAGTCAGCAACATACACAAGGAAACTGCATATGGGTCTAAATCTTTCAGTATTTATGTTACTTTCAGTATGCTGAACAATTTCTGAGACCTAATTTGCATCTTGTTTGTATAAATGTGGACAGAATACAAAATGCTGCACCACAGCTGATATTAAAACTTGTTTATTTTTCAATTGCCCGGCCCTTTTCTGATAAACATATATAATATTTTGCCCACATTTTCTAATCTTATAATATACAGGGTTCTGTATTTTTGGAACAGTTGAAAAAGTAGGTCAGATCTGTAAAACCATTCAGCAAGTTTCAATTCGTTTTATAGTAAAGAAAAATAGGCACTGTTTACTGCATATAAATGCTGATGTCAAATTCGTTTTGTCATTCAAATTCGTGAACCATTATTCATCTTTGTCCAATCTGTGAGGTAACAAAGAGATGTGCCCAGAAGTTGTTTTTCATAATATAACAGATGGTGATAGGCTGATTTTTTTAGCAAAAATAAAAAGATTAGTGTCAACAAAGGAGGATAAAGGACAAACTCTATGTTTTTGTGTTTCACTGTGAAGGAAAAATTTTACAAACCACATTTTGGCCATGGGTTTTTTTTATTTGGCGAGTGAAAAAATGTCCAATTGCCACTTGGGGCCTGCATAAAAAAGTTAATTTCGGACCCTGCAAGATATCTTGAATGGTCCATTTAATAAATACCTTTATTATATATATAGCGACAATTTTAGGTAATAAACCTTGCAGATAGAATTCTATATCTGCTATATTTTCACATGTGAGAAAAGCGATATGTCCAATCAGCTTTGCGTATAGCTTTCTTCACGACCTAACCAATCAGAGCGCGGGAATTCAAATGGTTTCCAACGAGGTTGTGAAAACAACGCGCTGCAAGTTTGCAAGCTCTTGAAGACAGTTTATGTTTTGGCGACAAATTTTGTACTTTTGAGAACTTTATGGAAAGGAAAGCCATCAGAAACACGCCACGAAAAACCTTGAGAACACAGTTATGATATGGAAATGCTAAAATCATTCTCCAGGCGGAGCGAAGACAAACTAAATGTCGATAAGGGAAAGCCAAGAAATGAAAGACTTTCATTGTAGCTTTGATACAACGCAGCCGTGGACGTTCTAAGAAAATTCAAGCACTCTTGGGAACACCAGGGTAAAGTAAATATTTCACTTTTGAATATGGATTTCGTAATTATTGTTTAATGAACCGACTCCTTGTGTTATCACAACTTTTGTTCAAAAATTCGCCAGTTGATTTGCGCGCAGTAGTTGATTCACTTATGGCGACGTTTCTCGATGCGATAGCAAAAGCTTTTCTTTTAAAAAGTGTGAACACAGTGTGTTTTATACCGCTATTTAAATAAAGTTCTTGTTTACGATAGCTTGTCGTCGCCGTAATTTTTCTTTTCTATTTAAAAGAGATCTCGCGTGGAAAGCCATCAGAATGCATTTGCAGCTTTGTTTTCCTCGTAGCGCTGCGTTTAACTCTTTAATTATAGACTAGAAAAATCGCTTTAAGTTTACAATGGTTGAGTACTCGTTATATATAATAAACAAATTACAGCATAGAAAGTGCTTTGTACGGATTATTATTCACTCGTCGCAAAACTTTGGAAAACTCACTCGTTCGCTGCGCTCACTCGTTCGTTTTCCAAAGTTTTGCAACTCGTGAATAAAAATCCGTACGTCGCACTTTCTATGAAGTAATCTTTATTTATGATGACAGTTTTCTTTATCTACATGTACTCTAGATCTGTTGTGTACTCCAACCAGTAAAATTCCCATACCCTTCTTATATATCGTGAAAAAGGTTGTTGTTGTTCATCGTGGTATAAAGTATAGTAATTAAGGAGTTATCGTTTGTCTCACGATGTAGTCACTTGTGATGTGGACTGCAACGTTTCGGCTGCATACTGCTAGCCTTCATCAGGCGATAAGGTCGACTGGCTACGTGTAGCTTTATAAAGCATGGTGCTCCCTTTTTATATATCTACGTGCAAAGCCTCTCCACAAAGGAAGCCTCCCCTCGTAGGGAGTACACCTGGGTGGAAGGGGGAGGGGCTAAAAAGGTTTTTAAACTTTTTTCTGGTGGGTTTGTTATTTAAAGCAACAGAATATTAATTGTCGTTTCATTTTTTCCTCTTTACCAGGAGACCAAATTCTTGACATCAATGGGATTGAAGTTGGTGATCGCTCAGTATCAGAGATAAGTGAAATTATCAAAGGAAGCCCAGAGTTAGTTGTGTGCACAGTCAAGCCTTCTTCTGATTATCGTTACTGCGACACTCACACAACAGAGCACACAGAATACGCTGAAATTGACTTGGATTCTTTGAAAGCTAAAGATGAGGAAGCTAGCAGTGTGTTATCGAGGAACGGAAGAAGTTCTGAGAATCAAGGAGAATCAAAAAACCAAAAGGCCAGTGCTAACAATGAACAGAAAAGACACTCATTACCCACAGTGCTATCTGATTCACAGTCGACAAAGGAACGTAGCAAGGAGGACTCAATCAACTTGCTTGAGTTGAACTTTCCTGGGAGTGAACGCCCCCGTGGCAGGAGTGATGTGTCACGTTCTCCAAGGATACCCAGTAGGGGTGACAGAGGACGAGGCAATCCTGGCGCTTATATTGAGCTGGAGTTCAACAGCAAAGAAAACAGAAGCAAGGAATTTGTTGCTGTCAAAGAGGGTAGTGTGACAAAAACAGGGGATGGAAAGAGCAATTCACTGCCACGACGCTAAGAAAACGAAGTAAAAACATTCCCGTTCATGGTGTTGAGGTTGCAGATTGTATTTGATTTATGTAAATCCAAAATAGCAATAGATACTTTCTTGGCAAATAGTGCCACATCTTTTGCACCTTTTATGTTGTAGCCCTATTACTACCCACAATCGCCGTGAGCTATATATTATTGGGCAGCACTGATTATGTGTGCATCACTGAATTTCTTGCAGTTCTCTTTGGTTGTAAGTTGCATATTATTATGCTGTCTTTGATAATTCAGTTGCTTGTTTTGTTCTTGTGCTAGTCACAAAATTAGTTATAATTTGTGATCAAGTGACTTTGGTATATTTTGTGATTTTCACATTCTGACCTCTAACAGTGGACAGTCAGAAATTCTTGGTGCTTACCAAAAGGGTCATGGCTTCTGTGAATTTTGGGATCTAGATTTTTACATAGTACTTTTATTAGGCTCAATAGGGCGTTCAATAACACACGCTGAGTAAAGGTCACATTTAAGAGCTCACTGGATAGGCAATCACACATTTCAGTTTGATCTTGGTGCTGCTCATACACTGTCTAGCAAACTCATGAGATCTCTTTCGTGTTACAGGGGTAAAAGGTTTTACTTTAGTGTCATCGTACAATACTCCAACCCAAACAGTGCCTGGAAAGGGCTACGGGTTAAACTGTAATTTAGTGCTGGTTTAGTTGCATTACCTTTTTGCTGAAACCTGCAGCAATATTGAGCTCTTACATTTTATATCGAATATTTGTATAGCGGCTTGAATGTGATCAAGCTAAGATAGTGCTATAATCCAGTGATTATATTCTTAATACACTCTATCTTATTTATTATTATTCAATAAAGAAAATTATTATCAATATGGTTGGTTCCCAAGGAAAAATGGCAGATAATTTACAAAAAGGAAAGGATAAGTAATGATTTGTTGATGAATGTGGTCAAAATTCAAATCTTAAAAAATATATGTTATTTGAATTTGACCAGCAGATGTTAAAATCTTTACTTTGCTTAATTATCTTGTTGCCTTTAATTTTAAAGGGACTCTGCCACACTGGAAAGGAATTCTTTTTATCTGATATCTTGACTATGGTTGTCAGAAACAACTGGGCAGAATTAAATATTAAATGTTCAAGTAAATTATGTTAATCTTTCATTGTGGTGTATTTAGTCACTATTCTAATGTATAGTGAGCTTTTCTAATCTATTCTGTGACATTTGTGATAAATTGAAATGCTTCGGGCTAGGGCAGGGTTGCCACGGTCAGGGAAAAGTCAGGGAAGAACAAAAATTTATCAAGGCCAGGGGAAAAGTCAGGGAAGGGAAAGGGATATTTGGCAAAGTCAGTGAAAAGTAAGTGAATTTTATTTCCTTTCAATAAAACATGGTGCAACACGATTGATTTTGATAGTGCTTGAGTGGCATGTGCAGAAGCAGTAGTGCTTTTTTTAAATTTTATTATCAAATTTTGAAAAGTTGGCATTTCGAGAATTAGCTAGAGAATTCAACTTTCCAATCTTTGCTCTTATATAGGCTAATGCTAAAAATATCATCTGTGAAGGGGAGTACCCAGTCCCAGTAACCCATGTTCCCAACGAAAAAAGTCTGCAAATCCCAGTTCTCCTTTTTCCTCTTCAGGCCCCTTATCAAATGCGATTTATTTACCTCAATCAACACCCAGTTGTTAATCAACAAAATGATTCACCTGCCCACTGACATGGCACAACAGTTTATTTAGAACCCAATAACCTTGCATTAAACTCTGGGAAATTAATATATTAGCACTATAAGATGCCAAAGACTGACATTTGGGCAGCAGGTTTCTTTTGCAGGCCACAGGTCATAAGTCAGAGGTAGGAAAAAAAGGAAAACTCAACCATTACAGAATGCAATGCACAATACAGGGGCCCTGGTGCTCGTTAAGGAGTTTGGAATTCTGTAATGGTGAGTTTTCCTACCTCTGACTTGTGACCTGCAAAAGAAACCTGCCGACATTTGGGCAACATTGTCCTTCTTCAGGATGCAGAAATCAAGCATAGTTAAGTGGTTTCTTTACTTCATAGTAGTTTTAGTTGATTGAAAATGTGAATTAAAAGCTATTTAATTGGTCAATGGTTTCCCACTTGCCCATATAAATGGAGATTTTCAGAAAATGTGCAATTTTGGGCAGCTGAATTTTGGTTGTACTTTCAGTTGTTTATTTTTCCCAAAAAAGTATGATTTACAAAAGTTTGACATGCCCACAAGTAGCTGGGTCATGTCTTAACTAAAGAAAGTAGACCTGTAGACAAGTTTACAGGACTCGGAAAGATAAATGTACAAGTGTATAAATTATAAAAATCAAATAAAATGGTAAAATCAAGAAGTAATCTGAAAAACACTTGAAGTGGAATTGTGACTGCTTTTCAGAAGAAGTTAAATGGCATCCAGGATATAAAAACTAAAAGTACATGCTATGAAAATACAAAACTGCAGTGAAAAAAAGAACTTCACAAAAACTCTGATCCGATTTGTGCATATTATGAAATTCTAAAACTTAATCGAATCCTTTATTGGTTAAGCTGAAACAGATACGCCTTTGTATTCCCTTTATATTATTTTACTTTGCGAAAACATGAAAAACTGTTATCTTTTCTTCAGGCTCAACTAATTTTGCATTGCGGACCTTTTTTGGGCACTCAAAGCTGGGGTGGGAAGACTGGACCGAGAGTGTTATAAGAAAAAGATGTCAGGACTTTGCGTTCGCGAAGGTTTACTTTCAAATCTAAATGTGCTCCCAAAAGATGTCCAAAAATGTCTAAAATAAGTTGGAATACTCTGTTGATACGCTTTCTCCTTCCATAGGAAATTTGACCTTTAAGTCTCGCCTAAGAAAAGCCTGGAAAGTTTGCATATACCGGTTGCTTGGATATCTGGAAGCTGCGTTTACACTGTTACACAACAATAGCCTTGAGACAGTGGAAATTACATTTGCTTATTGTGGGACAACAAGGCAAGCTTTAATATTGCTTTCACGACACCATCAAAGGAACCTACAATTCTGGGAGAAAAGGGTATTCGAATGCCTTAGAGTAAGAGAATGAGTTGACGTGGAAGACCGGAGCAGGAGAGCGTGGAAAAAGTTGTTGTCAGGCGAAGAAAAAACACCGGCACGCTGAATAGATTCGTCGGAGGCGTTTAGTGTGATCGATGGTTTCTGACTCTATCTTCGCTTACTTATCTTCGCTCATCAATCTCTCTCAGTGGTGACAATCTCGTTAGCGGAGTTGTAAATGTGATGAAAGGTTGGTAAACAAACCACGATATGCCCCCAAGAAGACCACCTCATGTTGTTTGTTACATTTGTGGCCGTTTGTACGGTACCACGTCGATTTCACTGCACATACCAAAATGCCTGGAAAAATGGCAGATGGAAAACAGCCAGCTGCCGAGACATTTACGGCGAAAACCGCCGCAAAAACCAGCGGGCTGGGGTAACACTCCATTGTCAAGTGACCCGCGGGAGAGAGAAGCTCAGCTGGATTCCATGAACGACATGGCTTTCCAAGCATCACAAAAGCAACTTGTTTCTTGTGAAAACTGTGGACGTACATTCAACCCAGATCGCTTGCCAGTCCACCAGAGAAGCTGTAGACCCAATAACCCTCTCAAACTCTCCAAAAACTTCGATCCATCTAGGGTGGGGTCAGGGCGGCACGAGTCTCCCAGAGAGGCTGATTATGGCATGAGAAGTCCTCAGCCCCCGAGAAAGCCTAAAACCGTTGTTTGTTTCATTTGTGGGAGAGAGTTTGGCACCAAGTCAATAAGTATCCACGAACCACAATGTTTAAAAAAATGGGAACTTGAAAACAGTAGGCTACCCAAGAATTTACGTCGACCAGCCCCAGTCAAGCCCAGCATATTGCCAAGTTTGTCTGGTAGCAGTGGAGATGACCTTGGTCGTAGGAATCAGCTGGCTTATGAGTCTTCACAGAAACAACTGGTTCCCTGTAGAAATTGTGGTAGAACATTTCTGCCAGAGAGACTTGAAATTCACATGAGGTCTTGCAAGCCAGGGAGCAAGTCAATGCCGCTTAGACAGTCAGGTTGGTAGTGAACAAACCACAAAAATGTAATTTGATATCAGACACCACGTCATAACTTTAAGCAACCAAGGAAGAGGAAGGGATCCCGGGGGGGGGGGGGGGGGGGGGAGGGGGACTCCCCTATTAAAATGACGAGAGTGCTTGTTGGCAATTTTGAAAAGTACCCCTAAAAGGTACCAGAATCTCGATTATGGATGTGGCCCCCCAAAATTTTCAACCCTAAAAGGTACCACCACTTCTGCTGGAGAAACCAATTTTAAAACACCAAATTAACCAACATTGACAAGTTTTAATATCAGTTAAGATGGTTCACATAAATGAAAACTTCAAATAAAAACCATCAGAGTCACACACAGTTCCTGTCATTTCTTGGCTCTTGAAACAAATTGACTTTAAGTAATGTAAAATAGCGTCTAAATTACAAATTTTACCAGACAAAGGAGACATAACTTTTCATAATGATAAAAAACGGAAAAGATTATCGATCAATATCACTTTTAAAATTCCTGTGGGCCGCCATGTTGGATTTTATGATGTCATTGCGTTGTCCTTATTGCATTATTTCCTTATTTTGTATGAAACAATGGGACAACGCACTGACGTCAAAAAATCCAAAATGGCAGCGCACAGGAAATTTAAAAGCGGTAACCTTTTTCTTGTTTTATGAGTATGAAATGTTGTATCTCCCTCATCCGGTAAAATTTAAAATTTAGACACTGTTTTGGACAATGTAGCGTCAACTTGTTTCAAGAGCTGAGGTTCCCTTTAACAACACAATTCTTATATATGGTTTCCACAGGGTCAGCTCATAGACTTTCCCCTCTCAGTACCCCTGGGGGCCTGAATTCTACTCACAGTGGTCCGTATGGTCAACAGAGCCCCCTTGGTCGTCGTGAAGATCAAAATAACAACATTAGACCATTGATAAAGGACAAGACATTCATAAAAAGCAAATCTTCACAAAGCAACAAGAAGTCCACATCTCCAGCTTCTACTCAGCGTCCAGCCAGGTTGCACCCCATGTCAAATGGCCAAGCAACATCGCCATCTTACAACATCAGGGGTGGCTCCCCTGCCCTGTCCAGCTTGCCAACTGAACATACTGCCGAACCAATGAATCTGACCCCTTGTTATAACTGCGGTCGATCCTTTGCTGCAGAACGCTTGGCTAAACATGAAACTATTTGCAACAAGACTGGCGGCAAACAGAGGAAGGTGTTTGATTCCACAAAAATGAGAACACAGGGAACAGAGTTAGCACAATTTAACAGGCCTGGGACAAGAAAGGCTCCTGATCCACCAAAACCCAAATCAAACTGGAGACAAAAACACAGTAAGGGATCTAATTAATGATATGAAAAAGGCTTTGGTACCCTGAATGCTTTAAATCCTTACCTGCATAGACCAAAGTTTTGTTTTCAGATTTTTACTAGAACAAGCTAGCTTGCAAATACACTGTAATATGGAGGCTAAATTATGTGGTAAACTAGTTTGAACCCAATGGATAGTTAATAATGGTCTATTTAAAAAAGTATTAATTATAGTGATTTCACATCAGGACTCTTCAATATTCCAAAGTCATTTCAACAAGTGCCACACAAACATATTTCTGTAATGTTTGGGAAGAGCATAAGTTGTGACTGAAAAATCATATAGTTACCTTTTTCAATGTTTAGTTCCATAAAATACCCATACCCTCCCCCATAGAGGTAAGATTCCCTCCCCACCCCTCTGGACAAGCTTCATACATTTCATTAGCTTTTTTGTCTTTGTAAAACCCTCACCCCACACCCAGTAGTATGGGGGGGTTTCTGGAACTACATAATAATAGTTTGTTTGTGTGCTGCACAGAGGAATTCATCAATGCAATCAGAGATGCCAAGAAGGTCCAGGAACACATCAAGCGAGGTGGCAAGGCGTCAGACCTTCCCCCACCACCACCTAGTGAGAATCCAGATTATGTGTTCTGTAGGTTCTGCCAGCGACGTTTTGCACCAACTGTGGCAGAGAGGCACATTCCTAAATGCCAAGGCATCGTAAACAGGCCGACACCGCCAAGACAACGGGCATTGCAGGCAAGTGGAGGCCGTTACAACACAAAGAACATGTCTCCTTTTACAAGCAAAAGAGGGCATCGGTAGACAATTTACTGTATGAACTTTTATAATTTAAAAACTAGCCATAGCTAGTTTGGATTAATCTCATTTTTTCTTGAGCACCATGATAACTTGAACCAGACGTGTTTCCCTTCCCTAGCAAAGACTGCAAAATTTTTTAGCCACAGTATGCCATTTGCATTATGCTGTCAAACTGTTGGAGGTGTGGTGGCCTTATGGTTGATGTGCTGGACTCCAGATCGAATGGTTCAAGTTTGTGCCTTGGCCGGGGCACTGCATTGTGTTCTTGCGCAAAACATTCTACTGTCACAGTGCCTGTCTCCACCCTACTGGAGAGTACCCTGCTGGCTACTGGCAAATTTGACGTTGTGGGTAACCCTGCTACTGACTAGCATCCCATCCAGGGGGGAGTAGAAATACTTCTAGTCGCCTCATGTTAAGGAAACCGGGATAAGCTCTGGCCAGATAGGTCACCAGGCTCATATGCAGACTTAACTGTTTCATTATGATGTCAAACACAGAAAGACTTCTGGTAATTGTAGTGAAGATTACACTGACCGTGGGTTATTTTGCTTTGTGTCACCAGATTTCTATAGCAATGCAAAGAAATTAAAAGGAACGCTAACTCTGGTTTTTGAAGCAAAAAAAAATGCATGGCTGGAGGCAGTGGTAAAGACCATTTTTACCTTAATAACTTGCACAGTTTTCCTTACATTCAATGGATGTGCATGTTGGTTTAAATTTGTCCGGTCTACCAAGTGACAAACTCACTTGCATGACAAAACCTATTCTAAGGGAATGAAAAGCAAAAAAAATGTGTGCAATTCTAAAACTGGAAATGAGTAACAAAACAGAATATTTATCATTCTATGGTGCATCAGTGCAAAAATTTTATCGTATCTTGCCTTAATATGGGTTTACACTGAAGCACCTTTGACTATTTTCTGTTTTGAGCTATTGTTTTTCTGTTCTATATTAATTATTTATGGTTCATTCTGTTTTAAATCACTGGTGAGTTTCACAGGTTTTTACACCACAGATGAGCCCTAAATATGCTCTTGTTCAAAAGTAATATTCAAATTTCAAAGTGACTTGCAGATCATGAAATTTATGCATGATTATAGCAGTTATCCTTTGTGTACACTATCCTTACTACAACTAACAGAAGTCTTTGCACGTTTGAAATCATAATGCAAATGGCCCATTTATCTTGAACTCCCCTATTTCACAAACCAACTTTTGTTACCCTCAGAGGGTTGCGAAATTTGGACTAAACTTAGTGTATGTATTTGCAATTCCCGAGTAGCATGGACCACAAGTATGGTAGGTGTATGCATCATGAACAACAGCATGTGGAGCTCAAATATTGCAATTATTTGGGTGTTTAAAACAATCATTCTATGTGTTATGTGAGTTACAGCCAATTTGACACTATGCACCTGGTGCGCTATCTACTGTCTCATATCTAATGTGCAGTCATGAAATAATTGGTAATATTGCACACATGGCAGTAGATATTAGGTTATAAAGTTTGGAAAAGTAGCTGGATTACTGGCCAAGAAACGTCTATTAAATCATCATATGTTTTTCAGAAGTGTAAACATTTAAGTGAAAATGTGTGGGATATTTTAGCACAACACCATTATAATAGGTTTCCATGTAATTTATTTGATTCATTTTATTTATTTATTTATTTATATTAGAAAATCAAATCTGTACAAATCATTTGTGCTTTTAATCTCAGATCTCTTGTTATTACAGCTGTACTTTCAGTGGCAATATACTGTCAGACTGAAATATATCCATGGCATGGGGACTTACCTCAAGCAAAAAACGACCTTATGACATATGATGTAAATATTCAGAGAAAAACAAGGGGGAAAAATTCAAAATTCTGAAGAAAAATAAACATCTTGCCCAATGGTTCAACAGTGGCAAATTGTGTCAGCGTGTAACATTTTTTAATATGTCACCTGTTTGGCGTATCTCAACTTCATGGTGGGTGTACCATTTGCATTTTTTGCTACTTTACTGACTGTATGCAACAAGCCATTTCCAAGTCGCCTTCAGAACGAGTTTTGGCACCCTGTGAGTCATGTTAAAATAGAGGAAAGCAGCATCTTGGAAATGGCCTATTTGCCTTTGACTAACATATTTTGTGTTACTTGTTAAAGTGTCAAAATGGCCTACAGGGTTTTTGTGCTTTTGGTATCTTTATATTGCATAAGCAAGTATTCCAATTTTATTTTTTGAATTCCGCAATTTTTTTGCCACAAAATAGAGCTTTAAAGTTCCTGCGTTGGCCATGCCCAATGAAGATGACCGCGAGTTGCTACTAAAAAAGAGTCTTGGTTCTAGAACGGGCCGTGGCGCCATGTCAGGAAGCGTCAAATCTTCCTGCCAGTTCATTTCACTGTTAATTCAGAAATGTAATTAATTGAAAGTGATTTCATCCGCAAATAATATGCCTGATAGATGTGTTGTTGTGAGGTGTTCAAATTCTGCTGACTCAGAGAAAGGAATTGCCTGAAGTGACGTCATTCATCACCAATCTTCCATTACGCGGTCAACTTCATTGGGTGTGGCCAAGGCGGGACATTTAAAGCTTGATTTTGGGCTGAAAGGTGACGGAATCGAAAAAATGTTCAGAATAGTTTTCTACGTATTCTAGAGATGCGAAAACCAAAATAATCGCTTTTGGCCGTATAGACACTAAGTATAATTATTATACATTACACTGAAATAAATGTTCTGTATAAAAATTGCAAAACTAATTATGTACTCAATTTTTATTATTAAAAACAATTCACACCTTCATTATGAAATTGATTTTCTTTACCTAATCTAATGCTATAAAATTCTAATTTGGTTGGACATCGCAATCCTTTCATTTATTACAAAAGAACTTTATGAAAGCTGAGGATGGTCATAGTTTTTGTCACTGCTATGTTTGGGTAATTTGAAATAATAATTATAGTAAAGTAAAGTCTATTTACCCTAAATATATTTTTAATTTTTTAATAAAATAATAATGGCATCATCAGCAGCTCGTGCTAAAAACAAACAAAAGTAATTGAGCCCTAAGTTTTCTAAAGGACAGATAACACTGCACACCAAATAAATTGATATCCTACCCTGGAGGTGGGTACCCGTATGTTTGTCGGAAATGTTGAATTTTCTCCTGAAGGAGCCCAATCTGGTCATGACTCAAGCTATTTTTGGATAGGCCTTTACACAAATATCACGTAAAATCTCCTAAAAATCTTTAAGGAAATTCTCCAAAAAATGTCTAAATATCCCAAAAAAATTTCTAAATACCTTGAAAAATCCTCTAAATACCTCTAGTATTATAGAAATATAGCAACGTTCAAAATGGCTGCTACTGAATGAGATATGAACACATTAGTAAAGTGGGAAACCGCTGAACTAGGTTATTTCCAGCATAGAATGATAGAACTGAATATTCTGTCATGAAAATAGCTAGGAAAAGCTGGTTGGGAAAACAGCCAAAAAAAGCTATAAATTTTTCTAAATTCTCTACTTGCACAATACCATAATACACCGCTTCTACCCCCAAAAAATTTGCATAGGCATTTGTTTTAGATTTCCCCTGGGACATCTTCATGTCCCAGGAGAAATTACAAACAATGATTATGCAAAATTTTGGGGGGTAAAAGAGGTGTATTATGGGATTTGTGCAAGTAGAGAATATCCCAAAATTTTCTAAATATCTTAAAATTCTAAAATTTTATAAATATCTTGGAAACTTCTAAATATCTCAAAAAAAAAAAAATAATCGGATATTTGTGTAAAGGCCTATTTTTGGACCCCTAAAGATACCAAAATACCAGGAATAATATTGAATTTATATTATTTTTTCATTTGTCACAATTTCATTCTATGTGCCGCCACTATTTTTTTAGGCATATCACTTGTAGGAATGCGTAGTTTCACAAAATATGCATACCTTCCCCACAGAAGGGATTTGTTAAATTAGTAATGGTACTGGATTACCCTCTGGAAATTGCAATATTATTAATTTTATTATTTAGCTTTCTCAAACTCATTAATAATTCATCACATTAAAAGAAAGGAAATCAGAATCTAAACGGTGGTTTGTGATCTTAATTAGTATAGATTTTTACGATTTTATTTCTTCGTTTTCTCTGTAGTTTTAGTTTCGATTGATAAGATATCAAACACTCGAGACAGTGTTTCATCACATTTCCAAACACGTGGAAGTTCATAAAAAATACTCCGCTGCACATTGTATTTTCAACTCTCTTCTCGGTGCTTGGAAACGTGATGAAACACTGTCTCTTGTGTTTGATATATTACTAAATATATTTCGATACATTTTTTGGTATTCGAGAACCCCCACCCCCGGGAATTTCCAGTCCCTTCTAGCTTTGCATAGACATTTTCTGGAACTACATAGTCAATTTACCCTGGGAGGGCCTCATAAATGGGAAGCAGCAACTAAAAGATTAAGTATTTAATTCAGTCTTTTGGCAAATAGTATTACAACCGCACCAAATTCAATGGTAGTTCCCAGGATACCAAATGATGGCCAGCCATAGTTCAAGTACAGAAATGTTCCAATTCCAGGAGCAATAGTCCTCATAAATGCTTCACAGGTTGCATTCAGCCCCAACACAAGCCCAGTATCATGTACACTGACAGCTTTGGTTGCCATGGAAGTGGAAATGGTGCGCATTAAGGAGAATCCTATCACCACAACAACTTGCGATATAACAAAGGGAAATGTATGTCTGGCAAAATACTGTAGTAGTAAAACAGGAAGCAAAATGTTAGTTCATTAATACAAAATTATCAAAATTGGTTCAAGTATACAGAACATTAGGCCTGTGTGCAGACATCTTCTAGAAGGCTACACACAGGCTAGCGGAACACCAGGGGCCAGTTCTTCAAAGGCAGCTTAGGGCTAACCCAGGGGTTAAATTTTAATCCAGGTTTCTTTTTCTTTTGTTAAAAAGCATTTTCTCCGATAATTTTCTCAATAATTCTTTTTAGAGCATCCAACTGAATTTGCTTGTTAAGCTTTGAACAACCCGGTCCAGGGTATTATTTTGCCCCCTCAAATGCTTATCAGAACTACCGTATTTCCTCGAATAAACGCCGCCCTCGAATAAACGCCGCCCTCAAATAAACGCTGCACCTGAGAGCCAAAATATTAATAAACGCCGCCCTCGAATAAACGCCGCACCCCTGGGTGCGGCGTTTATTCGAATACCGTATTTAACAAAAAACTAGTCTACCTAAAAGGTAGTTGAGTTAATGTGCTGCCTTTAAGCAGAGGTAATAAGCCCACTCAAACGAATTGTCAAGAGGTTTGGAACCTTTCAAACCTTTTTTTTTCGAGTTTGATCGGTACAGCCAGACAAAGAACTGTATCTTTTTTCTACTTTTTAAGTAAAGTTACGGTTGATTGTTTAACAAAATAAACATCATTTTAAATAAACGCCGCCCTCGAATAAACGCCGCACCCAAATCATGAAAAATTTAATAAACGCCGCGACGTTTATTCGAGGAAATACGGTATCATTAAACAACTGACAAATTTGCATCAAAAGATAAATTCAGTACATATAGGATTATTTTTATATTGTTAAGCGATAGAATTATTTTATTTTTTCAATTAACAACCTACCATTATAGTAAATGCACATCCAGAAAGAGAAAAGGACAGTATCAGTAGAGAATGCTCACTAAATCTTCTTGTCAGCATGCCGACCACAAAACCTTGAACCACCTAAACCCAAGGATATGAGACCAAACATATTGCTTCAAGAGGACAATAATTATTACAGTGTAAACGTTAAAATAATGAATATAACTGCGTCATCCTTGGCGCCAGTTGGCAAAGACAGTAATTATAACGAGGGGAAAGGGGGCGTAGGGCAGATCGTTAGGGAGCATTGCATTACCACAAAATCACACGAATTGAGCTAAATCAATCGCACAACACAAAGTACTCCACATAATGATATGACCAAGGAGAGATGCCAGGGGACGAGGCAGATGATTCAATAAAAACAATAAACACAACATATTGCAATAAATCTAATTGCTAATTAGTTACAACTCCAGTGTAGAAAGTAATTTCCATCTACTCCAATTGGTTCTGCATTAAATACTACACTTACGTACTGATTACATGGGCTGCTTTCCATTTACCCAAAAAATGGTCATTTTGATAAGAATTCAAATAGAAAGGTCTGTTTTGGTTCATTCTGACTGGAATATTTGGTACCCACTCTGGAGGTGGTCAACTTTGACCAATCAGGCCGAAATTAACCATTCCATTTTCACAAACTGGTTAGTTGCCATTCTTCAGCTTAGCAGATTCTCTGAGGTGTACTGACTGTGGATAGGAATGCAAGATGGAAAGGACTGTTTCACCCAGTTGGTCCAGTTAAATTGGAAAATGTTGTCCCATTTTACAGGTTGTGAGTCTGACAGGTTGGACTGAGATAATGGAAAGGATCCAGGGTTTAAAATAACTCCTGCCACTTTCTCAAGCAATCAGAAGAAAGACCAAATCTAATCGCAACTCCCTAACACACTTTTTCCTTCACTTTGAAGGCAAAATGTATTTGTTTTGAGTTTTGATTGGTTCCCTGGATAATTGTGAACATACCTCAGCGAGATCTCTACCATCTCAGCGAGATCGCTGAGTTTCGATGAGATCTTGGTAAGGTCTCGCCAGAATGCCAAGATCTCACCGGCAATCTCTCTGAGGTCTCACCAAAGCTGAGATCTCGCCACAGACCAACGAGATTCATGGCGAGATCTTGGTGACCAAAAGCTCGCCAAGAATCTCACCGAGAATCTAGCCAAGATCTCGCCAAAATCTCGGCAAAAATTTTGTACGGGATGTCCCTTGTGATTGACTAGAGTGATCACTCTGGGTTTGGTTTTACAACACTCGTACTGCCAAACCGGAAACAAGAAGCGAACGACCTTGAGAAAATCTAGAAAACCGCTTCACCTAGTAGGTACAAATTATTATTGTCATGAAATAGTTGTACAATACATACAGCAGAAGCCAATCCAACCAAAGCAAGGAGAAGACCATTTTCCTTGGGACCAAGTTTGAAATACTCCATACCAATAACTGGACCCATCGCGTGCAACAACATTACAGGCAGAAAGGCAGCCATCCGAAACATCAACAGATACACCACTGTTGGTATACTCAGCAGCTCCAATGTTTTGCCTATACCAGACTTGCTGTTGTGTTTAACATCTGTTCAGGAAGTAAAAAGGGGTTCCGTTTCATAAGTGAAAAATATTAGGCTTAAAGGTGTAAATTTTGATGGACATTTTAGATAAAGTATGAGCTACCTACCTAGCTTCCAAGGTGCAACAAGTCCCTACAACCCCACTCCACCTACCTAAGTAAGAAAAGGTGCACTCACTTCTCCTCCACCCCCCTCCCCCTGTTTATGTATCTCTCACTTGTTCACTCCCCTAGATAGAGAGAGGCACAGCTAACGGTGAGAGTTTTAACTCCGATCGATGACATGCCTGTCTACGGTCATAAAAAACACTTACCCCTCTGGATGCATTCTCACCCTCTGGGGTGGGTGTGATTTTTCTCAGAAAGTACACAAATTATTCAAAATATTGATAATGAAATCCTAGTGACTACCGGTATACCTGAAGCAGTTTCCTCTTTGCTCTTCGTTTTTGTGTTCTTGGGCAAGAAAAACAGCACCAAAATAACTGACAGTAGAGATATTGCTGATGCTGTAACAGCCACCATAGCATCCCCAAACCACTCTGCTATAACTCCTCCCATCAGTGGACCAGCCATGATTCCCAATGAGAAGGCTAAGCCAAGCTTACCCAGGGCATCAGCTCTACCTGCAAATCAATAGCAGAAATTAAGGGAAGATGCTACAACTTTATATTCAAGTATAACAATGTCAGAGCAATTCTTGAGCTAATTAATCTGGCCCAGAATGCAGATAACAGTTTTAATAAGACATGATGATTTTCCAGAGATGACGTTTGAAAAGTATTTGAGAGTTATAAAGCTCCCATACAAAATAAATTTTTGTCGAGGTTTTAGCGAGATCTTGGTGAGATTATCAACAAGATTCAGGGTGAGTTTTTGGCCGCAGAGATTTTATATATCTTGATCCCAAGGCAGCAAAATCTCAGTATTCACCATGATCTTGCCGAGATCTTGCCGATATCTAATGGCTTTCACAGCCAGATCCTGATAAAGGCTCAGCATTGTCAGTGAGATTGCCAGTATCCAGAGCCTTATTATACTGTGCATGATATCCTTTAATTTTGAGATACCTTAATTTTTCTACTGAATACAAAACAACTCAACACATAAAAATTATTCAACAGGCCATAAATTTTCTGGGATGCTGTTTTCCTCAGTTTAGAGACGAGTCTTGATGCACAGCCTTTCATATGGAAACGATTTTTACTCATACACCTTTTGTATTGAAAATCAAACTTGTTTCCATATGAAAAGTTGTGCACCAAGACTCGTTTTGAAACAGGAAGAAGGCAACTTGGAAATACCTATTGCCCATATCACATTATCTGACCTGTTTTATCTGATGTGTCAGTTATTACCATCTGTAGACCTATAAACAGACAGTTGCACATTTACAGTCGCAAATTAAACAAGGGCTGCATTGCATGTAAATACAAAAAGGTTAAATTATCCATTTCAAAGCTACCCCATAAATGCACCCTTGTAACACCCTGTGCATCCCCCACCCCAGGTTGATGTTACACCCCTGGGGTATATATATACATATACCCCAGGGGTGTAACAAATGATATGTAAATTTTAACCACTTACCCACTCCTACCCCAAACTCTTGCCATCATGTCCCACCCTTCCCTCAAGCTTGACTGTGAAGCAAACTGTCTTATTGTAAAATAACTGATATAGTGCAACTACTGGATGGATGAAGATGAACTCAACACAGTGACCTCCCCCCCCTCCGAAGGACTTGAACTCAGGCCATCGCGTAGTGACCATGATGCACGTACATATGTGCATCCCTCAGAAATCTAAAATATATGTATACAATTATTTATTTCATGCTTTGAGTTATAAAACTTCCCCCTAGAAAACATGGGAAATGGCATTTTCCGAGGCCCTAAAAATAAAAATTTTCTGGGGAAGCATGCCCCTAGACCCCCCAGTGGCTCGCTCCTTCTACACTCGATTACCTTCTTCTGTGCATACCTAGACGGAAAACCCACTCTACACCCCTGTTCTCCCATAAGATGGGGGCTGTAGCACTGATAAAAAAGAATAGTGTCAAGTTAAAGGAAAATATGTACGTCTAACCTTGAAGGGTGTGTTCAAATCCCAGAGGAATTCTAGACAAGAACAACATTGGTACTGAGTTTGCCAGGCTGAGAATGCCATAACCCAACACTGCAGCAGAACAGGACAGCATCAGAGCTGCACGACTACCAAACACATCTCCAAACCTTCCATAAAGAGGTCCTCCACACATTAGGATGAAGGAAAACAATGTGTTCAGATAACCCAACGTGACCACATCAGCTCCAAGGCGTTTGACCATGAACTTGTGAAAAAATTGGATAAAACAGAGTGTTTAAGGTATAATGGTGGGGCAAGGGGGAGGGAGCCCAGGAGAATAGAGGGTGCAAGGGGTAGGGGGATAGGGGAGGCCAGAGAAGAGAAAGTGGTAACCAGGGAAAATTGCAAAAAATTCACAACATTGCATAATATTTTGCACCAAAAGTGAGAGCTGATGGTAACCCCACCCCCCAATGTCATGTGTCAGACATGTTGAGGTTTCTTCCTCCTTCCCCCTCCCCTCCTTCGGCGGAAGACCAGTTTCTGTATTAGTGGGACGTCTATAAATAAATCGGCTTTGAAAAAAGAACGACATAATATCTTCCATTATTTTCCTCGGGCATAACATTTTTTCGGTTCTGCGGAGCGACTACAGAATTCAAGGCCACTTCGGTCCACTTCACTTTTTTGTGTCGGGACCCTTTGTAGAACGAGGAAGTATAACACGTACAATACACGCTATTCTAATTCATTGACATGCAAAAAAGTGGCCCTGTATTCTGTAGTTTAGCCCTTGCGCGGTGGCAACTTTTCCGCGTGCGAAAGAGAACAGAATCGGAGTGTTTTCGGAGACATTACAAACTAGATTAACCGTTTTCATAAATACTCACCGGAAATACAGAGTTACCCATGAAGAAGCATGTTGAGAACAGAAAAGCGTTCACAAGAACAACAAGCATAACAGTAAAGCGACTTTTCCCTATCTCTCTACCTCCAGCTGCAGATGAATTCTCTTCACTTTCTTTATGGCCCATGACTTTTATTGAATAGATATTGCAATGTATGGCCAGCACACGACAAACTCAAATTTCGTTTTGTTCGTGGGCATTCGAACTGGCTTGTCACGCAATGTTTCAGCCTCGTTCCCAGACTCCCTTCACACCAGAAGGTAATAAGGTACGGACCATTAGAAAAGTAATGGGGGATGGGCAAAAAAGCAAAAAAAAAATTCATGCAAGGAAAAAAAATAGAAAAAAAATTCATGCAGGCCCTATACCTTCCGAGAAAAGCACTTGCGCTGTAAAAAAAATTCATGCGATTAAAACCCTCCGGAAAAAAAAAAGTTCGAGCAAATCCGAAAATGTTCACCCCCCCCCATCACTTTTCTAATGATCCGTCCCTAAGAAGCAGAGACGTGTTGCCAAATTGATTAGGGGGTGGGGGATGGTTAGACCTCCAGGGCTGTGTGCCACAAAAAGGCTCACCCAACTGACCCCCAGAACCTCCCCTGTCCACCACCAGCATGGCCCAGGACTCTTAGGGTTCTATGGTAGGCTCCCCCCAACAATTTTTTTGTAGCCCTGAACACCTTCCCAGACACCTTTCAATGTTAAGCCAGGGGGGGGGATTTGACAATAATATCATCCCATAGTGGTGGCTTTTGACCGTTTTAATGGACTTTCTAACAACATTTTATTGACTTTTAGTGACTCTTTTGGCCATCCACACATGCCGTGGGGCATGGCATTTGAACAGAAAATCTCATAGTCTGTCATGAAATCTGTGGAAATCATAAAAATGTTATTACTTGAGATTTGCTTTAGTATAACCTGCTTGGTACTGTGATTGTATGTAAAACAATAAATTCATGGAAATCTACAAAAGCTCTGACTTACACAATGAATCATAAATTAATAAATTGTTGAGTTGATAAAAAATACCATTCATTTAATAATTTTTCTGAACATTGTTAAAGCTACCAACACCTTGTCTTTATCCGCTGTGTGATTTCTTCCATATTCGCCCTTGATCTTATCTCTTCGTTTGACACTTTCATTGGCCAGTAAATCTTCTATGAATTTACTATAATTTATTACTGACAGTGGTTATGTTTTTTAGAATGAGTCTTTTCCATGGAGAAACAAAAAAACTGCAACAGCTGCATTCACAACAAGTCCTAAAAGACCAAACGAAGGCCATCCATAGTTCTTGTACATGAGGCTTCCTACAGTCGGAGAGACAGTTCTTATAAGGGAGTTGGTTGCCATGGAGAGCCCTAACACTGCACCAGTTTTGTTGATTGCAACACTTTTTGTCATGACAGATGTTGTGATGACATTTAATGTTGTTCCACCTATCACCATTGGTATGATCACGATACAGAACTGGAAGATGTCAGTTACCATGTACTGAAAACAACAGAAATCAAGTCTGAGTGACAACATTGAAAACAGGTTTGTTTGACAAAACATAGGTCGGAATGAAAAGCTAGCCAATGTGCACATAATACTATGCAGTGGAATATATCCTACAAACAGGCTCTCTAGTGGGGTATGTGGTGGAAAAAAGTGTGTGGAGCAATAAACTGCCGAGTATTGCATCTAGGAAGACCTAGGACATCCTTGGTTTTTTGGTGTTGTTTTGAGTAACTCTACACAAAGATTTTGTTAAATGCTTTTCATCCCTCTAGCCTGTTTTGCAGATTAAGTGGAGCCATAAAAACTTCTAAAATGAAGTCCCCAGTATAACAATAGCATAAAACACTAGCCTTAAGTGATGCCAAAGATTACAAATTATGAACCTCTTATAATGAACAGACATTACAACAAAGCTTACTGTTATGCACCTATAAATGTAAATCCTGTAGGGGGGGGGGGGGGGGGAGGGGGGTGAGTGCATACGTCATGTAGTATTATGTCCTTTGGACGTCATGTCTTTTCAGTCTTTGGAGAAGAATTTTCTATCAGTTTAATCCTTCCCTCAGAAACTTCTAATTGCAACGTCTATAAGGATCCTTATACCATATACCCGTTATTTTCTTACCAAGAGTGCATATGCCAATGCAATCACACAAATAGCAGTTCTTAACAAAACAGCTTCGCTATATCTTCTGGACAGGAAACCTACAATGAGTCCTTGAACAAGCTGCAGAAAATGATTGGTGAAGAAAAACTGTATTTAATATATTGAAATCTACTAAAATAAAAGCTTAAACGCCAACACATAGCTCATTGGATTTCTGTCCAAACTGTACATGCATCTGTTGAACTAATTCAACTATTCAGTAAACGAGGACAGGGGTGGGGGGGGGGGGGTGGTCAGGTAGAGAACAGGGGGAGGCAGGAAAGCTTAGGGCAGGAATTTCCAAGGTGACAGGAGCCGGGAATCATTGAGAAAAAATTTCAATATTGTGTAATTTTTGACAATTGATACAAATAGTACAAAGAAATAGTACAGAGAGACCAGAGTTACTAAGTAAGGAATAGCGAAGCGCACGAGGTCTAAAAATAGATTGCATACTTTTGGACCCCACGCGAGACTCAGACAAACATCAGCGTGTTCTGTGAGAATTAGAGGGCATGTAGGCGAATTTGTCCTTTCCAAAAAGTGATTTAGCCGCCTTGTTTCGCTCAGTATGGTTAGTACCAAGCACTGCTGCTGGGGAACATGCAACAGTGATGCCAGATATCCGAATAATCTGCATGAATCGCTGAAACAAATGCTGAAATTAGGTATGAATATATTTATACCCTTTCCGAAGCCATCGCAAGGAATCGAACGCTGTCAACGCTGGGTTAATGCTTGTTCCCGTGAACATTTTACCGTCGATCAGATTACTAGAAACACATACATCTGTGCTCTACACTGGCCAGGACAGAGAGGTCCAACTGATGAGTTTCCCGATCCCTTGAAAGCAAACCTTACAGCTCAGGAAGTGTTAAAAGCATCTCGCCCGAAGCGTAAAGCACCTCAGCCGAGAGTCTTGGTAAACAAACGGGCAAAGGAAGACGATTTCTACTCGCACCTTCCTTCGACTTCTTCTGAGGATCTGTCAGAAGCTGAAAGGAGTACTTTAGAGACTGAGGATGTGTGTACCGACAATAAATTATCTGGTTGGGGTGAAGACGAAAACAACAAAGCAACGCAAACTGAACTCACCAAACACGAACTGTCAAGTAAGATCGAAACTATTATTTTGAAGAACGAGTTGAAAGCTAAGACCTCTGAAATTTGTGTTAAGGTCGTGAATAAACTGTCTTACGAAGTGGTTGCAAAAGACTCGAACCACATGAAACATTTTGTTGGATTAACAACCCCTCAGTTCGAGGTTCTGTATGACTTTTTGAATGATATCTGCCCTTTGGATAGCATAACATATTGGAATGTCGTTGGAAACAGAAATCCTGTGAAAGCCAACCCACCAGCTAACCGTGAAAATGTTTGGAGCAACAGGGAAAAATTGTTCATTTATAGTTTTCAGGTTCACTCTCAAAAGTACAGCCCGGAACACCGTCATTTTCTGTCAGAATTGTGGCTTGCGCGCTTGAAGTCCTTGAAGAAACCTTCAAATTTTCCGCCATTCCCGGGTTTGTTTGTCTGAGTCTCGCGGGGGGTCTAAATTCTTATGACGTCACTCGTGCGCTTCGCTATTAGGTGGGAACTAGGAGTGTTCAAAAGGTAGGTGGGAGTTTCAGACCGCACCGCACCCCCCCCCCCCCACCACCACCTTAAAATAAACTTACTATTAGTCACAGCAGACAACTTACTATTGACAGCCCACCAACATAAGACATGACAAAGCCATTGTATTGCGGCTCCAACTTGAAAAATTCCATGGAGACCAAAGAGAACATTGACTGGAAAATTCCAAATGGGATTCCAGTGATGACTTTGATAGTTATTAAGTAAAACACTGTTGGTATCTTCATAAGTTCAAGGATCTTCTTGATGCTAAAAACATTACCTGATTGTTCCTTGTTGTCTGTAACATAATTTAAAAGAAACAGAAAAAAAAAATAATGAATAAAGATATACTAAGAACAAATTTTGTAGCACCAAATGATTTTAATAAACTAGGCCTTTCGACCTCAAACAGTCCTCGTCAGTGTCCAATTTTCATCCTTGTAAATGTACAATTTACATCCTCATCAGTGTGTATGTTGATAGCAAGAAAATGCATCCACAAAGTATCACTGTCTGGTATTTCCCTAGAGATATTTTGAATCAAATCCAATTTAAAAGTAGAACCAATAGATCCTGAAGCCATCCAAAATAAATTCATCTTTTTCTGAGCCCTAACGCAGGTGCCCGGGTGGGAGGGGAACTCGATACATGACGGGGGGGGGGGGGGGGGTCGACAGGTCTTTTGGGTTGAAAATGTACATGCCCGGTATTTCTTTGGGTCAAGAGATCTGTCACATATTTTTTAGGGGGAGGGTACTCGCAGTATACATGACGGGGGGTCTGGCATATTTTTTTGGTTGAAAATTTACAAGCTCTGTATTTTTTTTGGGTCAAGAGATCTGTCACATATTTATTAGGTCTTAAAAATATGTGTATTTTTGGTTCACATCTCCGAGGGAAATTTGTATTTTTTTGGGTAGCAAATTTTGATGCCAGGTATTTTTGGGGGTCTAAAATTTCAGGCTCTAGTATTGTTTTGGGTTTGCAATTTGAGCTCCGTCTGAACCCTCCCCCCCGTCATGTATAATGCGTGCACCCCCCTGGGCGCAGGCGACCATACAACACATTGGTTGACAGAGGGAAACAAATAATAATAATAATTAATAATAATAATTAAAGATTTATAACGCGCCCTTCCCTTTGCAAATATGATCAAAAGTGCGTAACAACTGATACTTAAATATTTAAAGACAGTGGCCCACCTGTTTCTAGTTTTTCAGCAGATTTTTCTTCCTGTGATAATGACTTAGTATTTCTTGGGATGAAAAGCAAAGCTATGATGATGCTGAAGAATGAAAAAGCTGCTGCAAAGAAAGCCGCAGACTGTTCACTATACTTCTTTGTGATGAGACCTCCGATGAAGGGACCAATGACCATCCCAATAGCATACGACACACCAAGCTTACCAAGTGCATCTGCACGATCTGCAAGAAAGTGACAAAGTTAATAATTACCTCTTGTTAACAAGTGAGAGCCATGGGAAAGTTGCTTGAACATCTTTCTGGTGCACTCCCAGAGGTGAAGGTTTTAAAAAGAAAAACCAAGGGCTATCATCTTCCTGTTTGCTCCCAGTGAGAGTATAATATGTCTAAATACCCATGATTTGCCAGCCAGCTGGACAAGTTCATGATGCCCCAAATTTGGCCTTGACTTCTAGCCAACCTCAACCAGGCATGTTAAAATAACAACCTCTAGCAGTAAAACGAACGGTGCTATCAATAATACAGCTTTACCTTCCTTGTCTGAGATATCTGTTACAACCATTTGTGATCCTGAAAATAAAATATACAGTATTAGGTTAAAGATTACTGATACCAGGTGTGTTCCAGCCAATATACCTACCTTGCATTGCATGCATGAAAACAGATGGAAGTCGTGAAAGAAACAACATGCTAACAGTTGACGCTAATCCAAGAATGGAGTAGCTCAAAGCTGCTGCAGCAAACGACAAAACCAGAGCTGCTCTGCTGCCAAAGATATCTCCAAATCGTCCAAATATTGGTCCACCACACAGCTGTACCACAGCAAATGTGGTCTGAAGGTATCCAAACACTACTGGGTCTGCTCCAAGTTTCTTTGATAAATACTGAAATTATCAAGGACAAAAATATTTTAATTAACAGCTCTGTATGAAACCTCATAATTTAGATACAATTATATAATTTTGTTGATCAGGAGCAAATTTCTGAACATGGATTTGTTTTATTTTTTTTTTTCTTGTGTAGTTCCAGAAATCTCCATACTCTGCCCACACAAACGATTGGAAATTCCCTGGGGTACAGGGAGGGTCTTTAAGACCAAAAAATTTGAGACACATCGGTGTCAGAAAAAATCCCTTCCACTGGGGTCTTCCAAGGGGTAAAAGCGACATGGGACATGGTGATTCCTAAAAAGCGACAAGTGAAAAATGCTAAAATGTGACAGTGATACAATTAACAGTCAAAAACGGTGGTGACATTGGAAAGTTGTGCAGTTTACCAATAATAGTTAAAAAACGATAAAATATACGATAAATGTAGCATGAAAGTGACTCAGCATACAGGAGATTGCATTGTTGAAGGTTCAGATTTTCACAATTTTCCTATGGGAGCCTACCCCAAAGCTACCTGGCAGCAATTGACTTTTGTTGGTCACAAATTTTTGCCAACTGAGCAGTTTCAGCAAAAAAGCGACAGGTACAATTATGAATACTACAAAAATGTGACAGTGTACAGCTGTAGGTTAGGAGACACATCAGTCTTCAGAAGAAAGTGACATTGTGACACAGTGACCCCCTGAAAGGCCTCTCCACAGGGGAGGTATGGATATTTTGTGCAACTAATCACATTCAATTTGTTCAATTTAATATTATCATCCAAATACTCAGGACAGTGAAAAATTAATGTGCTGATTACAATAAATAAATATAGCCTGATACGCTATTAATATAATTTATCAAAAACTGATTCGATGGCACATAATTTTGATCATAACTGTGGTATAGATATATTGCTTACAATGACCAGTGCGTACTTGAGAGGTGTTTCATTGGGGAGGGGGGAGGGGGTTCTGAAAGTCAAAATGGGCCTTTTCTTTGTAACTAAAAGGGGAGGGTCAGTGGAGTCCTCTTCGTGCCGTAACTATTGCAAAATGTTACATAACATTGCAAAACTGTTCCCTATTTGCAGCTGGTAATGGGTTGGAATAGTTGCTCTTAAAAATTGCTTAAAATATTTCTTCATGTTGTTTGAACGATCAGTCAAAACACCACCGTTTTCCTTCATATTATACATCAACATTTAAATTTGATACTTCAACAGTTCACGATCATATCATATTCAATGTCCATTAAAAACTCACTCAATTAAGCTTATTTACAAGTCTCCACTTACCGGTAGAACTCCAATCTGAACCCAAAAGCAGGATGAATACATTACGGCGTTGATATGAGTGTTCAAAAGAAGCAATTTGCGACTGTGCTTGAAAGACGATGTTGATTTCATTGAGTTTTCAGAGGACATCACCACACCATTTTGATCTGAGCCAATTTCTCCAGTCAGGTCCATTCTTTTGCGTACTTCAGTGTCTAGGGACATGTTTCTGCAAGGTATAAATACGAGGAACTCAATCTATGACCGGCAAATTAATCTTGCAAGCCCGAGAACACCGACAATTAACGCAAACTTCTAATTTGCCATGTCACCTACCGGCAATTGTTTGTGAAGCCACTAACTGTTATGTCAGCGGCATTGCACACAAAGACACGTGGCCGCCATGCGTGTATTGTTCTACGGATATTGGCCGGTTTTAGTCTCCTTCGCAGCCGTTATTAGGGTCGTCACGCAATGCTCCTCCCCACTAAGTTGATGGGGAGGAGCATTGCGTGACGACCCTAATAACGGCTGCGAAGGAGACTAGGCCGGTTTGCGACACAAAGCAGTTATCGGAAGGTCTCACATGAATGAGGTCATGAATGGCTCGATACCCTGCGTGAAAACAATAGAACAAACAACAGGAACAATGCCCCTAGCTCCTAAAACAGTAGCAACTGTTGCACTAGAGGGCCAGTAGAACAATAGAACAAACAACAGGAACAACGCCCCTAGCCCCTAAAACAATAGCAACTTCTACCGTTAGAATTACAAGCTTTAATACGACAGCTGATACATTGCTTGCAAAAAATTTCGGACGATTTTAATTTCGGACAAAAATAGTGTCCGAAAATAAAGCCGTCCGAAATTTTAAGCGTCCGAAATTTTTACAGTATAATATAAAACTTTAAAAGTACTTTCTGGGCGACGGCATCACATATCATTAAGCCACATTAAGCTTCAAAGCCCTTAGTTCCCTTTCTGGACCGAACTCTATAGTTGAGACACTGCTTGAGGCATAAGCTTGATTGAGTTTGTGTTATTTTCTCGTTGGTTTATCCGGCTGTAAAACCTTGAAGGTACAGTAAAACTATCATTTTCACAGATTTTATTTCAGTTTAATTAATGTTTTTTAGTCCTAAATTTACTTTAGGTATGTTTCAGCGCAGTGTCCGATATTTTTGTCCGAAAATGGTCCGAAATAAGGGAAAAAGTGTTCGAAAATTAAACGTCCGAATTTTTAACGTCCGAAATTTTAATGTACACTTCCGCCGGTTTAGCGTTTCGCGAGAAAGACGCCTGCGATTCACAGCCAAAAATTTCATACTGTTAACGTAAATCTGTCCTGAATATGGTCATGAACGCTCATTGGTCAACTAACATAAATAATATCAAGGCGTTTTTCTCAGGTCGTTTGAGCCTGCGTACCTTGCCTCGAATTTTTTTTTTTTGCAACAACGCAGGACTTTCTTTACTCGCGCCGGTGCGAAAGTGCAGCGGTATTACGAAAACACCCACTTACTTTTTTACCCTCCTTCACTTTTCGCGCGCCCAACATGTACAATGGTAATAGCTTGTGGTTTCTGCCAAACAAAATGTGAAAAAGGCTTCAGCTACACCCAAAAGGGGTTTAGTTCAGATTTCTGACCAATATTTCACGGATCAGCAAGCTCGCTTGATACCAAGGCTAACTTTGTCCATGACATTGGCAAATCGAAAGAAAACAGCCTGTTTCTCTGTCATTCTTTCCTGCGTTCAAATATTGAAGAAAAATACATGATAGTGCTTACC
>OX393573.1:15433634-15456134 GCA_947652115.1 Blastomussa wellsi
GCGTTTCGCGAGAAATACGCCTGCGATTCACAGCCTGTCCTGAATATGGTCATGAACGCTCATTGGTCAACTAACATAAATAATATCAAGGCGTTTTTCTCAGGTCGTTTGAGCCTGCGTACCTTGCCTCGAATTTTTTTTTGCAACAACGCAGGACTTTCTTTACTCGCGCCGGTGCGAAAGTGCAGCGGTATTACGAAAACACCCACTTACTTTTTTACCCTCCTTCACTTTTCGCGCGCCCAACATGTACAATGGTAATTGCTTGTGGTTTCTGCCAAACAAAATGTGAAAAAGGCTTCAGCTCCACCCACAAGGGGTTTAGTTCAGATTTCTGACCAATATTTCACGGATCAGCAAGCTCGCTTGATACCAAGGCTAACTTTGTCCATGACATTGGCAAATCCTAGTTTTCGACGTAGAAAAACACGAAAGAAAACAGCCTGTTTCTCTGTCATTCTTTCCTGCGTTCAAATATTGAAGAAAAATGCGTGATAGTGCTTACCAGGCTCTCTCGGTCTAGGGGAAGAAAAGGCGGGCAAGCGCGAGCAAAGGAATTGAAAAATAAGGAAGGTCTCATTTCCGAGACCATCCCTTTTTATTCTTCCTTCAGTCTGCCTCGTACCCACGGTGTGTCCTTAACCTTTGGGGCAAAGGCTTGACAGCGACTCATAAACCGCGCTCTCGGGAAGAGCAAAACGGGCCTTACAAGAAACCTTCCCAAGTTCCTTGCGCGTGTGACTTTGAGGCGCCTGGGTACGAGGCAGTTCCTTCAGTTCAACGTGCTCGTCCGCCTTTTCTCCAAACCCCTCCCTAACCAAGAACCTGTAACAGGTTATACTCGTGAAAAACCGAGAGCTATGAACATCTAGCGAATCCAGATGTACTCAAAAGACTAACATAAGACGACAAAACAAATATAAAAGTTACGACGTCATCATGTTTTATTTCCTTCTCGAATTTCTAAAATATCCAATTTTTTTCCACAGGGACCCATACAAGCAGTGCGTCTTTGTATGTTCGAAGTATAAGGAAATGTATGTTTTTTTTCTTCTTCGTCACTTTCAAAAAAACCTCCAAAAAAATTTGCCTGATCGCAGGTTACTTTTGAAGCTACAGTCAACGCATAACCCTTAAATCGCTCAAATTCGAGGAAGGACGAAATACAACACCTGAGATAAGTTCACGCTTATTTCAACCTAAAAAAAGACATTACTCGAAATAAGTTTTCGATAGTGGGACGCTTTTAATATTCCCATACATTTCTTTATATTTCGAACATACAAAGACGCACTTCTTGTATGGGCGCCCTGTGTTTTTTTTTTCTCGCAGGCAGTGTGTCATTAGCCTGCGTGCAGCCGTCTCCTATTTCCTAAAGCGGAAAGTCACTTTTCCGCTTTAGGAAATAGGATACGGCTGCACGCAGGCTATGTGTCATCTACACAGAATTTTTCTCTTGGCTGGCGAAGACACAGCATTGCGCATTTTTGTCAAAGCTTTGTTGTATTCTCTCCTCCGAGGTGATGACGGTAAATCAACAACGCTGAAAAACGACCAATCAGTTTTTCTTTTCCCCGGCGACGCAGTGATACTAGGAGATGAAGGTAAATCGACATCGGTTTCCTGCCTTTCTTGTTTCCGTACAGCTTCGGTAAACTGATTTCCTAAAAACAAATATAAAAAAGGTTAAATTTGTTTCTCAGTTTATAAAATCTTTGAGGAATTGTGCGCGCTACGATTGGTCAGTCGAGAAGTGCGGGAAAATCTTCTCTGTGCACTTCTCCATGATTTCAACTCGACTCTTCACCAATCCCGGCTTCGCCACTCCAACGACGGCGTCTGCCGCGAATCCCGCCAGCTACGCAAGTTAAATGCAGCCAATTCTTTAATAAAAGAGTGAAGAAAAGAGCGAATCCTGTTACAAGGCTTTCCGTAACAATTTCAATGTCTCAATTCTCTTTTCATATTGATATACTTTCTTTTAAAACATGCCTTCGTTAACTTCCCAATTCCTAACCTTTTCGTCCTTCTGCATTTCCACAACCAAAAACAGAACAATTATCTCCTGGCATAACGATTCTTGACGGAAAAAAGAGATAAACTAAGCACAAACACCAATACTTTTGAGAAAAGAAGAACCTGTGACTTTTTTCTTTGTTTTTGAGCTATTGTACTGCTGTTCTATATTGTTTCGAGGTCCTTTGTTGTCTTGTTCATTCTTTGTTTTACGTCACTGGTGAGTTTCACAGGTTCTTACACCGACAATGAGCCAAAACTTTGATCTACGACACTCCAGACACCATCTTGAAATTTTTCTTGTGCACGGTCGTAAACACGTGACCACGTCAAAACCAAAACAAAGAGATGGTCCTTTGAAGGTTTCATAACCAGTCTACTCTAATAACTAAGATTAGATGGTACATCGAGACAACCGAAAACCTCACACAAAGCGTAATAAATTACTTCAAGCATCGAGCACACGCACAGGTACACAATCAAGCGCACGCGCAAAAAACAACTGTCCTATCAAAACTGTACCTTTTCCCAGAAGCCATCTCGCGGCCTCGGCCTTGTGACGAGTTAGTTTCCAGCAAAGTTCAGTCACGTGATTCTTTTCGGGCACAAGATCGGGACGAAAGTGATACTGTGGCCACCAATCAGCTCGCTCGTTCCAGAACACGTTCAAATTACCCCTGTCATGTGTGGTACAGAACAGCTGAAGGGTGCCTGCAAGAGTCTCCCATGTTTTCAGACTCTGTCGACAAGCTGCGTGATCAAGCTTGACGAAAAGAGCTCCTAGGATGTCAAAGAGGCCTTTAGATTCATCTGCAGCAAAGAAAAAAATGAAGAACCAAAGGAAATACTCATAAATCCCTATATGCTGATCAACTGCTTACTACATAAAATAATAATCTTAACAACAGTAGCCTTTTCAAAAGAAGTTTTAGCTTGACATCTCTTCTCCAGTGTTTTGCCCTCACCCCAATTTTCAGCAGCCAAAATGTGACAAACTCCGTATTTGTATGGGAATACTTTTTAAACAGGCGGTCTTGCCATGCAGTCTTCAATAAAGATATCTACATACCTCTGTTTTCGTGGAGGCTGAAAACATCATGTTTCCATCAAAACAAATTGATGTTAATTTACACTGCTATGCACCATACGGTTGCCACTTGAGAAAGTTTTTGATGAATTTTTACATCTTTTTGACAACAGAGCCTGGCTTCTATTTGAACAAGCCAGGGTAGAGGTGATGAACTGTTAAATTCACCATACCAATTACAATTTACAATTACAATTTATATTTTTCCACTCTCATGGGAATATCACAAATCTCAACCAGAGAATGAACAGCATTTTGATTGGCCAATGGAATCCAACAGGGCAATTTCCTGAGCAATAATTTTTTTCATAATTTTTTTTCCATGTGTAGGACTTTTTTTGGTAATTGCCCAATGCCCCTCCAATAAATAATAGTCCGTCCCTAAACTAATCATTTTCAACTAACCAGTCTCGTGCGAAGCAAGCTTCACATATTCTTCATTGAGTTCACTTGTTGGATCAACGTTCAGCAATCCCTCAAGTATGTCGCAAAGTTCTGTTACATCTGCATTCTCACTCTTGAGGAAATAGTACAAGTACCTGAAAAAAGCACTCATGAAAATGATACAAACATGTGGGATAGGGGGGAGGGGGGTGGGCAGGGGAACTGGAGCCAGGGAGCATAAGCAGGAGAGGAATGGGAGATAGAAGACAGGGGTGGATCTAGGGGGGAGTGCAGGGGTGCACACCCCTCCCCTGAGATGACCTGCGACTTTCTAATATACCGGTAACTAGTATTCTGCTTACGTCACATGTCAATTACATCATTCCTTGGTGGTGCACGCCCTCCAAAGAAAAATCCTGGATCTGCCCCTGGAAGAGGATGAACAGGATTCCAAAGGTGGCAGGAACCAGGAGAATTAGATATTGAAATAGTACAAAGAAAAATGAACCATTAGCTGTCATGGTTCACATTCTCCAACATACCTATGCAGAATTTGTTCATCTCGAAATGTACAAAGATTTAAGCTTCCTAAATCAGTATTATTCTCAACTTAACAAATCTTACTAAGTTTTACTAAAAAGATTATCATACCTATGAGTGTTGGGGTTCTCTGGGTTTTTCTGCTTGTACCTTATCAAGACCTTCTTGGCTTCGTCAGGTTTTTCACAATATAATAAAATCTCCACAAGCCTTGTCACAAAAATATCCCACACACCACAAACTTCAACTAAGTCATGAAATAGCACTAGGGCTTTTTTGGAATGAAAATCCATTTGGCGTTTCAGGTTTGCATCTGTCAAGTCTAGATCTTTCTTGTCAAACTCGAGCTTGCATTTCTTCCATGAAAGATAACTAAAGAGTCCGGCATAAGCTCGAAGAATGGCGCTTGATAAAAATCGTTTTTGGGAAAGTTTTGATGTCAGCAAAACCTGGGCTTCCGTGATGTCAGAACTGCATTTTACCAAGTACATCACCAGGTCTAACAACACCTCGGTTTTAAACGGAACACAGGTCACAAACATGTTCTTCAACAGCTGGCTTACATGAGCAAAGCTTCCTGGTCGATTTCGCATCACTTCACATCCTGTCTATAAATAAAAGAAATAGATCATTTTTCTCGTCACTAAGGGATGATAAATGGTCTATGAAAAAATAAGGGTCTTGCAAAATGATTAATAGTTAAATTTGACAGGTTCCGCAGTCTTGTGGATTTGAGCACTTCTGAACAAAACATCTCTCGCAATTTCACAGTGCTTTGCAAAGACATTTTTGTGTTTCAATCTCAGTCTTGCAAACCAAAAACTCAAACTCCTTGGTTGACCTTGCATTGAAAAATGCTTGTTGTGCTCTCCTACGAGGTGAGATAATTGGGGTACAGCATCAAAGGAACTAGCTATTAACAAGTCCAACTATTTAATGATAAAAGTGATTTCATAGAGTTTATTAGACCAAAACAATTATAATTACAATTAATTATTTAATATTGTGAAGTATATACTTCACATCATTCACATCATTTCACTCCTCACAGGAAAATATGAACTTGATAAATTGACCTCGGTCCCAATGTGTGGCTTCCTAGCTCCGTTGGCAGAACATCGCACCGGTATCACGGAGGCCATGGGATTGAATCCCATTGAAGCACTGAATTTTTTCAGGCTTCTATATTCACAAAGATTGAACTACCACTTTCTTGAAATTTCTGCTATTGAAATTCAAAAACCAAATTCAAATCCTTCCATAGTTACATCATGGTGTAGACTTCTGAATTCATCTCAAGAAATTTGCTTTATCTTGACACTTTTTTAGGTAAATCAGACACAGAACAGGTCAGACATTTTCTTGTGGGAGAAATTACTTTGATTCCACGTCCATATATGTAAGCAATACTGATATACAGTATTTTCCCAAAGGCTCTCCAGAATGTAGGCCTATATGTACCTGTATGCATCCCCTGAGGGAGGAAAGCAACATTTATGAAAACTAGTGTGAATAGGCCATTTCTGAGTTCCCGTTTCCCTCTGTTTGAAAACGAGTCTAAGTGCGAAACCATTCATAATGAGATTGTTTTCCATGAGAATGAAGATGCAGGTAAAACACATTTTCATATGAATGGTTTTGCACTTACAGTAGACTCGTTTTGACACTGAGGCAAAAGAGAACTCGGAAATGGCCTATTGTGTTACTTGATGTCTCTATAACTTACCAGGTATGCAATAATAATTATATGTGAATAAATCACACTCCCTCCCTCCGTCTTCCCTCCCCTCAAGAAGTAGGTACAGTGACACATATGCTACAAACATTGCTTTTATGTTTTGAACATTGTATTTATTATTCTATTATGAATTATCATTAACATTTTAGCTTACCCTCCAAAATAGCTCAGGTAGTGTCTGACATATTCCACATAATCCAACAAGACATTCAAGAACTTTATGATATTTGTGATTCAACAGATTGTCCAGCAGCAGTCGTGCAAGGTACAACACATGCTGCAAGCAATACCAATCTGACTGGTCTAATTCAGTAAACAATATTAGATTGTTAGAACCAACTAATTCCACAAGCAATGTTTACAAAGGCATAGCAAGGGGGGACCTAAGGTACCCTTGACTCCCCCCCAACCCTTTTGCCACTCATTATCTACACTGTATACCTAATCCTAAAACAAGTTTAGACTGTTAGAACAGAAACCAATACAAGCAATGAGTACAAAGGCAGAGAATGGGGGGGGGGAGGTCTAAGTTACCCTTGACTATCCTCACCCTTTGGCCACTCATCATCTATGCCCTCTCTTACTAGACCAGAAGAGAGTAACAATTATAATAATAATAATAATAATAATAAACAATCTTTAAGGTGGAATTTAACTCATATACATGTACCTATTTCATAAATTCAGCCATTCGCCCACACTCACAGCTCAACCGAAACGTCACTTTTAGTAAAACACGGCATGGATGTCAACATGACAATCTGGTAAGCACTCTGGGTGTAACAAAGTGTGATGCCCTCAACCCCACCTCCCCCTCCTCCTTGAAAACTCCTAGCTATACCAGAGGTGTTGTGATGGACTAGCAAATGGCAGTCGCCGTGCGAATAGCCACTGCGTTCAATACACAAAAGAGGCTTGTGATTCTCGATGATGTCGATGCTGCGAACTAAATAAACTCACCTGTTTCATAGCTGAGGCATTCTTCTCGCCATAGTTGCTGAAATATACACTCTTTGAACCACCAAACCTCCTCGCTCACGCTGTTCGCTAACCAGTGGCTTTCAACAGCCTCCATGTTTGAAACGATCGTTTGTACGGTGTGTAACAATACATGAAAAGTACTCACGCTGTGTAGTGTCAACCAAATGTCAATCTTGTGTCAAACCGCCCGTTTACAGGTTTCGCTCTTCCTCTAGTGAAATTAATCGGAATAATATACCCGCCAACTCTCACGCCTTAGGCTGATCTCACGCCTGCGGGCCGAAAACTTCGAGCTCACGCCAACTCACGCCTATGAACCAAATTCTCACGCCTGTATGGAAAATGTGAGCTGTGATAGCATTTTAAAAATATGTTAAAAATGCAATGCGAGAAACGAAAATGTTATGTAAAATGAATAAATGACGATTCTTTTCCTCGAGATTTCTGATTTTTGAAAGCAGGATGCGTGGGACATTAATCTTGTTCCCAGTGGCTGCGACCCATTTGGTCGGCGGAATGTCTTTGGAAACCTTCGTACGTCTTCGGAAATTTTCTGCTATGTTCGGAAATTTTCGGAAATCATGGTGACATCTTCGGAAATCCAGGCTCTCACGCCTTTGGATAGGAAAATGTTGGCAGGTTTTGAATAGGGTCCTGCTCCATCTAGAAAACTGTGACCCTCTCTTATAATCTCTTATTGGGAATCACCAAACGTTGAATCTTCTAATTACTAAACTTGAATCTTCTAATTATTATGCCTTGAAGACCCTACTAAACACTGGAGGCTTTTAATTTTAATAATTTGAAGTTGCTATATTTATTTTTTTTATTGTCCTACGTTTTGCACATGGGCCTCTGGCTCGGACATTAAGGGCGACATCGTAAAACGTTAGGACATTAAATTGTATTGCATTGTATTGTAAGTCGACGTACACAAGCCATGAGCCAATAAGGGGCGAGAAAGTTTGGATAGCCCAGCGAACCGAAACGCTATGGAGTGTGTTCTGGAACCATTTTGACAACTTTTGGTGTTAGCAAGCAATCCGGGAGAGCGCCATTGGCAAGATTTCCGCACAGCCCCATATATTTATTATGCATGCAGTTCTTTGTTTATTGAAAACAATAGTCGGAACAATAGAGACCCTTTGGGACTTACGCCCTTTGTTTGAGTCATTTCTTTGTTCGTTTTAAACTTAGAAAAATTTAACGAAATTTGTCTGGAATCGCGTGAAAAATAGGTTAAATAAATTTAGACTTAGAAAATGTTTAAAATTTAGCGTCTAAATTACGGAAAATCAAAAGGAAATGTTAAATTTTTGGGCGATTTCACGATGTTTTAAAATTAAATACGCGTGTAGAAATGGTTTAAAAAGAGTGATTTAGGCCTTGGGGTTAGCTTTCAAATATTGTTTGGCTCATCAAGTATTTTATTTAATGATACAAAATAAAGAATAAATATTTTGATTACCTTTCTCATTGCATTTTGTCGTTGTTTTCCGTTGTTTTGATTACGTGAGTAGAGAAGACAGGTCTAATTCCTGTACGTATTTGTAGTCGGAGCTCTCAGCGAAATGAATCCATCTACCATCAATCAATCAATCAGTCAGTCAGTCAGCAGATCACGAACGATGCATACAGTAGTACTTTGAACTCTTATGCGTCTTTGCGGACTTCATAAAGATCGGCGATATGCTTGATTATGTTACCAAAGGATCCTCTCCATAGTGCTTACGCCACAACCACTCCTTTAGGTAGCTTTCGAAGAGATCTTTGGATGTTCCTCTGCGGGGCATACTTCGTTTTATTCCCCACCATGTATTTTCAATGCGCTGCGTGTGCGCACCTGTGTCTGGGTTTACGAAGTTTAGGCTATGGTTAACTATGAGGCGACTATAGCCCTCGTCATTGAGGCAACCGTAAGCTTTCCACATGTCGCTCATCACGCGTGTTCCAGGCAATATTTGAGCGCGAATGGTGGGCAAGAGAGTATCTTTATCCCTGCTCTCTACGAAATAGTATTATTCCAGGCTTCTCGTGGACACTTGTTTGACGACGCGAGCAGCTTTTGTTCCTTGTACCACTGTATGCACCAGCCGTGTTCTGAGATTATGTAGAACAGCTTGAACAGATTTATGGACGTCAACGACATAACAGTACACAGGAAACGGGAAACGACGAAAAATTGACGAAGAACGGACGCAACGAAAAAACAGAAGATAACGTAGAATCAAAGTGGCTGTGAGCCACTGAACTCGTGAATGAAAGAGTGTAAATGGTGAGGACCAAGGACGTTGAAAAGTTGATTTACAAGTGGGGTCTACCTGAAAACCGTGCAATGTTACCGATGCAATTTTTATAGTTGCTTAAATAAATGGCTGGATTCATAGTCAAGAAAAGATACCTTTTTTTGTCTTGGTGGTCAATTATTAAAAAGGGCGGGTAAAAAGTGCGCTTCGCTGTGAACATGTTATTAAGTTGCGCATGTTAAATGGCCCTGTAACAGCAATCGTTTTATAAAGCGTTATTCGCGAAATGAAACTAAAGTCAAACGCTAAATTGGTTATAAGGTGGAAGATAGTAAATCGGCCAAATTGTCAAATGCGAAAATGTTAGTTTGAAACCCAAAAACTCAAGAATCGTATAATTAAGATTAATTCATATATATAAGAAAAGCAAGAACTAACTATGTCGTTTGGAGGTGGGTTTGGCAAGATTTTCAAATAATTCGCGAACATGACTACAGCCTCAAATATTGTTCTCAAAGCAGGCTAGCGAGTTCGCCGGGTTGCCGTCTATCTGCACCTCTACTTATAATTGTCGCCTTAGCTTTTGTTAAAAAAAACTGTTTATTTTCGATTTGCGCAGGGTCCGGACTAGTTCAATCTCGCATTTAACGTCTTACCTTGTAAACTAAATCAAATGTTTTCTGTTTCCTTATCTGTCCTCATTGCCATATTAGATCCTTTCGATCTTTGTCCGCCATAGTTTTTTTCATTAGTAAGCCTCAAACACTGACTCGCTCAGGGACCGCGGAGGGGGGGGGGGGGGGGGGGAGGGCTGGTAAGGCCGCGGCCCCACCACTTTTTTGCGCCCCCGCCCGCACTCAAGTTGCGGTAAAAGCGTGACAGAAACAAATCAAATACTATGATTTTATTCTTTTTATGAAAGAATTATTTTCAATTGTCAGCCCTCCCACTTTTCACCTTGCTCCGCGGTCCCTGTCGCTTGTGCAAATTACTGGTATCTTCGCCAGTGGAAGCAAGTGGGCGAAAATTTCCGAGCCCACAGTAATTTGGCCTGCAGTTATATTTCATGTAACGCAATACGGCGACGTTACTTTGGAGATAAACATTCAAAATGGCGGACTAGGTGTAAATCTTTTTTCTTTCTGTCAAAGAACTAGCGCTTTTGATAAATCATGTTTTTTTAGCTGGAATGCCGTCCAAAGTGATATGATTTTCCGTTTGCGTAGACTTCATGTTCAGGTGAGTGGAGAAAGCAAATATTTGGTTTCCTTAGCTAGACAAAGATTCACACCTTTTGGCACAGGTTTGTATTTCAACCAAGAGTTGCAAATTGCGCTTATCAAGGGAGGCGCTTTTTCGAGTAAATAGGGTTTGTGAAAAACCGTATAAAATAGAAAATTTAATGTTTAACCCAGGAAGGGATCCCCCCCCCCCCCCATTTAACAGAGAGATAACAAGAATTAACTTTAACACAACTTTTATTTAAAATTACAATGTCCATTTCATACATTCATGTTACTTGACTTCAGTTCTCCGATTGCATTGAATAATTACTTGAAAGATAACTTGAACAAGAGAAACTCAACGGACTGTGAAATCATAATTTTTCCGGTAAATAATTGAAAAACTCAACAGTACTTTTCAATAAATTCTCGAAAATTCTATAAGTATCACTGTAATATGTACGCGAGTTTATTCTTCGAGATTCTGAATCACCTCAGTTAATCATAAATGGTATAGCAAGAGAAAATTGATTGCATTTTGAAACAAATATTAAGAATAACAAACATAACAGCTGTGAAACTTTCTGCTAACAAAACCCTTTTGACTGAACTCAATACGATTGGCAATAAACTGATACGCGAGATGGGTTTGATAAACAAGTGTCTTTTGACTGTTTCAGTTGACATTCTACTGAACCTGCATTTCAGAAACAATCTGCGATTGCGCATTGTACTTCAGTTTCAAATTTTCTAGCGTGAGCAGTTTTTCAGCAATCTCACCTTCTCCAAGCGAGTTAACATTAACATCAAGGACTGTTTCCAACACATTCTTCCTGGCCATCAATGTAAGAAATCGGCCATCTTCTTCAGCAACTACAATCTTGGCCATAATGCTCTGTTCGCATTGCGAAAGTCGCATGCTGTGGCCACAACGATCACAACGTACGATTTTCTCCGAGGTAACTTGTACCAGCTTTCTTGTACAATTTCGGCACTTGCTAAAGTGTTCCACTTTCTCAACAGAGAGAATGTTCTCAATCTGAAGGACCATCTCGCCCAGCACATCAGCATCATCGCAATCTTGAACAGCAACCTCAGGGAAGAGGTCATCATCGACAACAGTGATCCGTGTGTTTACTGTTGTGGACATCTTCTTCTGTCCAGACCAAAGACGAATCCCCACAGGACGAAGGCGGTACACATAGCCTAGCGTCAACTCCTTAATATTTTCTGCCCATACGTCAAGACGAATAGAACCAGTGGAATCGGCCAACACAGCTTCGCATAGATCAACAGTCTTCGGCGCGATTTGTCCCTTGCGATGAACAGCATGCGGGGATCCAAGTTTGACGATCTTTCCCACTACTTCAACCGCATCCCATTCTTTGCAGTTTTCAATCGCTTCCGACACTGTGACTTTTTGGTAACGGCAGGTTGCAGTGTTTGCATACTGGAACGAATACTCCGATTGCTTAGGCACTGACACAATGGTCATATCATTGATGATAAGTTTCTTTTCATCGTCAGTATACGTAAATTTCT
Organism: Blastomussa wellsi; assembly: GCA_947652115.1. Taxonomy (NCBI): domain Eukaryota; kingdom Metazoa; phylum Cnidaria; class Anthozoa; order Scleractinia; family Plerogyridae; genus Blastomussa; species Blastomussa wellsi. The sequence goes on from OX393573.1 coordinate 15,445,392, forward strand.
GGAGCTTTATCGGTGTGCGGCATCTTTCACTCTCCAGAAACAAGGATCGTTTGTGAGGTGAGTACAGAAGCGCTTCTTGCTTGTCTTCCGAGGACGTTTGCAGTTCAACTGCAAAACAAACGATGTTATGTAGATTGCGAAGCAAGAACCATGAAGACTTTCCACGGCCTCAAAGCATATGCAAGTTCACGAGTAAATTTGCAGAACGATTCGCTAAAGGAATAGAGTAAGCTCAAAATTTAAAAAGTCACCGTAGATCGTCCAAATAGCCAGCCGAGTTCAAAACACAACCTCGTTCCCAGGGTCTCTCCCTTGGAATTAGAGCCCGCGATACATGGCGATAGTACTTGAACGATACAAATTGTGCACTAGTCAGCGGCATTAAAAAAAAAGTTTACGGGAAATGAGTGAGCGAGTGAAATTAGGGACTGTGCAATAATTACCTGGAGGGGGGGGCCGTAAAACGAGAGGGGGGGGCACAATGTAAACTAACAGCCTTAGGGAGGGGGGGTAACATGTAATTTTCTAAATAAGTGGGGGGGGGCAACTAAAAAACTGACTTTATGACTCAAAAACCAAAGATATTATTTTACTGAAAATTATACTCACTTTTTTCTGGACTGATTTATATAAATTTCATATGGCATGACCTAACATTTAAAGTAACACAGCCATGAGCAGTTCACCAATCTGGGACTGATTTTCAATGATACAAATAAAACATGAATAAAATAAAATAGAACAGAACTAGTTATTACATGCAATAACAAAACCATCAGCAGTTCATGTAAATGTCTGGTGACTTGATGTTTTACCCTATTTATGAGTAACACAACAGGGGTAAATCTAGAATTTATAGAAGTAGAGGATGTCCCCAACAGGAAACCAAGAACAAAATAAAATTCTGATTGACAATAAATGTACGGAATTTTAGGCCCAAGGTTTAACGAGGGAAAATTGCCTACCTCTGAAGAAAGGTCTTTGCAGGACGTATGTTCTCAGTACAATGTGGACGAGATGGCTTGTAAAAGTTATGTACAGCACCTTGAGTTCCTCGATGCGAAGGCCAAAAAGAGAATAAAAGAAAGGAACACTCTGCCGCAAATTTCTTGGACAAGTGAAGCCGATGTAAAAGCGCTTACAAACAAGCAACTGAAAATGTATCTGAAGCAAAAGGGTCTAAAGATAAGTGGAAGCAAGGCTGATTTAATCCATCGAGTTCTCACCCACGCACGCGGGAACATCTGTGCCAGAGATGCTGTAGAAGATGAGGAATCTCCCAATTCATGCGAAGACGACACAAACTCGGAATCCAGTGATTCTGATGACTCTTCAAACGACTCTCCAACATACATCGAAGAGTCATTCGAAGTGATGTTTGTGCCGGATGAAGACATTCAACAAGTTAACTAGGTACGAGGGAATCAATGGGAGAAGTTGTTTTTCCAAGGGAGAGGGGGAGGGGGGGGGGTCAAACTTAATGTTATTATTGTGTGAGGGGGGGTTGAAGTTAATTTTTGCTTAACGAGAGGGGGGTATGACTTAATTTTTGGCCATTTGGAACCCATTTTACGCCCCCCCCCCTCCAGGTAATTATTGCACAGTCCCTTAGCATATTTGGAACCACTATACTCGTTTCATTCCATTCACGAGTAAAAATGAAGCAAAATATAGGTTGATAATTTGTGGTTGCACTACTAGTGTATTCGAGAAAATGATCGAGAGGGTAAGAAATGCAAACACTTCTTTTTATGTGGAAATGAAATATTCTGCATGTTTTCATGCAGGAATTATCAAATAAGAAAATAAAGGATTGTAATGCAAATTTCTCTTTGCCTACAAAAGTAACGAAGAAATAAAATTTAATTTTAAACCACCATTTTCCAACTGAACCTCGGTATTGAAGGTAGGTGAAGGCCGGGGGTTCGAGGCTTGCTGTGGTAAAAAAAAAGGAAAAAGAAGACGTATTCGAGGGGAGTCTGGACAGAGAAATGCGCAGTAGAAGAGAAGGAAATAAGAAGAAAAAGGGAGAAAGGGGAAGTGAAAGAGAGAGCAGAGAAGACCATTTTTATTCAAACTGTAAGTAGCAATTAACGATGTATGTATTCAAATCATTAGGCGATATCTATTGTTTAAAAAGACAATAAAGCGCATGCATAATTAAGCATTCAGCATGCACAATAAATGTATGGGGCTGTGCGGAAATTTTTCCGCGCCATTTTCTTACAACCAGTGTGTAAAATCTCATGATTCGTAGAAGACGCTTGCTAGGCAGGCTAGTTTACCCAGCTGAAGCTTTGAGCAACAGTTTAGCAAACCAGCAACTTTGGCTAACTAACCGAACGCCCAGAACAGGCCATCAAAAAAGCAATAAGGAAAAATGGGAAATGATGGAGACTTAAGCTGAATGAAGGCCATTTGTGGGGGGATAGGGGGATCCGAACCTCCCCTTCCCGTACTTTACCTCCCAGTTCCCACCCATCCCTCGTGATTCCGCCTCTTTCAATGTACTATTTCTGTTGCACAACATGCATCGTTACGAATTTTTCTCAATTTCCCGGTTCCCTATTTACATGTCTAAGAAATAAAATAGAACGTCTGTTTGTTGTACTTGATGTTCAGCAAGAAGTGCGAATTGGAAAAAGACGTTAACAGTTAGATCACGAGCCGGATTTTTCTACTTACGCAATAGAGGCCTTTTGGCTATTTCCGTGTTTACATAACCTCATCTAAACACGAGGCTGGGAGAATGTTTCGAGACATCCATACTGATGACGTATTTCTACATAGATTCGTAATTGGCTGTTGCCAGGGTTTGAAATTTCGCGCGCAAGTAACAACCAATCATAGACACAATGCGACCTCCATGGAGTTACTCATCAGCTCAAATCCCAGACTGGCTCCTTTCAAGCAAGGTAAGAGTTACGAGTTTAAAAAGAGAAATTGTTCAATCAAACTAAAAAAGTCTAATTTCCAACAAATAATTGTTTCCTGTTGCACTTGCATGTAGACATCTTTGTTCTTTCATTACATCGTTTTATTTCTAGATATCCGATAAATATTCCAAGGCACTTCTACAGTAGACAGACACCGTTTTTGCAGACGTGTAGCAGCTCTCGAAAGCTTGTAATTCAACTGGTCCCTCTAGTAGCAGTTGCTATTGTTTTTTAGGCTAGGAGAATTGCTCCTGTTCATTGCTTCATTGTTTCAGGCCATTCATGTGAGACCTTGCAAGAGCTGACTGATACCTGTTTTTGCAGTCGAGGGAACAATTGCCAGTTGAGGACGGGACGAGACTGAGCCCGCGGTGCTCGTGCCTGAAGTTGCTAAGCAACATGACATGTTTCCTCGCGCGATTACTTTCCGGGTATTCACGAGCTCTCGCGGTTTTTGATTGGATAAAATAAGTCGAATGTTCCTCTAGTGCTTCAAGCAAGATTTGCCAAAACTGACATTTGTTATCGGCTGTTTATTGAAAACATTCATCTACATATCTTCTTCAACTTAGCCAGTTGAACCCTAAAAACGCCAGACAGCCTTCATATTAAAACCTCTCCTATTATTGTAGAAAACTCGCTAGCTGCACAACCCATCCATATTCGTGTATTTCCCTGTCTAATTCCCTTTGTATGCCTCTATAAATAATAATTAAGCCTCTGGGTCGACAGGGCCCAGGTTTATATGCAGTTTGTGTTTCAGTGTAACAATCTGCTCCTCTGATTCCTGGCCGCCTCGCACTAGAGCAGTAGCTATGTGCTTGTAATCATACTGCAGAATCATCGAGAACTGAAAAGGAAACAAAAGAGGCCACATTGCATGTAGTGTACTACAAAGAGGTCAAACTAAAAGTCGGCCTTTCTGAAAGAAATAAAAGTTTTCAAGGTGTACGCTAATAACTTCAACTACATCTTAAAATTACAAAATCGGCTTCTGTCACGGCACAAAGAGGCAGATTTTAATACTGACAAGTTTTCGACGTTCTCGTGTTTGGGTAACGCACAGTTTTTAACGCGTCTCGCTTGCAGTTTCGAAACAACAGACGCTGCTTTGCAGATTACTTCTCGAGCCGAAAACTTGGACACATCCAATCTGCTGCAAGTCTAACTCCACTAGCTTGAAGCATCGCTGTAATCTTTGATCTGCCAGTGAAACTTTACAACGACCATTGACTCGAAATTCCATCACCCGCCGTCAAAAATTCAGAGATTCAAAGCTTAAGGAGTGTGCACCTTGCCCAGAATTTTGGCTTATGAATTTAATCGTCGTAAGAGTCCAAGCGTGACCTTTTAGCACTGATTTGTCCTATGATATACCGGTATGGATAAGAGCGAGTAGGATAGTGCAACAGAAATGGCTTAGTGTGAACTCTATACAAAGTTTTTGACATCTTTTTGACAGCTTTCCTATGGCTTCTATTTCAAGTGGCCAATCAGAACACAAGGCGCGAGGGGGGAGGAGTTGGCTGCTAACGTTGAACTTGACATCTCCGCCTCTCACATTTCTTGTACTTTATTGGGTCACTTTAAACCTAAACCATCAAACTGTTGTCAAAAAGATGTCAAAATCTTTGCCTAGTGCAACGTTTCAGAACGCATCACTGGAAATAATTACACTGAAAAGTAATCTTGTTGGAGGCGTGGTGTCCTAATGGTTAGTGCGCTGGACTCCGGATCGGACGGTAGGTAACCCTGCGATGGACTAGCATCCCATCCAGGGGGGGTAGAAATACTCTCTGTCGCTTCATGGTCAGCTATGGAAACTGGGATAAGCTCCAGCCTGATGGGCCAGTAGGCTTGTATGCAGACTTCACCTTACCTTACAGTAATCTTAAAGTATAAACTGCAATGCGAAATTCCACACACCTTGACATCACCTAATGTTTTTTGTGGCACTACTTTTACGAGAAACCACAACTTGTTGGCTTGTCGATTGACAACCACTCTGTTGAAAAACAACATCAGCCATTGGAATTGGTTCAAATCTACAAGGACGAGTAGTTGCATAGTTTTTGTAGAAACCCTAAATTGAATAATGTACAGCCCAAATCTACAATTCCATCTACTTTTAAGCCTTGAAAATCAAGCAAAAAGGCACGCGAACGATCGCAATCGTTGACTATTCGCATAATTGCCTATTACATACACATACGTCACCTTTATTTCACCTCGGATTTACAAGAGTAGCTATATAGCTAATTTCTCCGAGAAAGAAAAAAATAATGGCTAAACCGTTAGAAAATCGTCAAATAAGCTTTGAGACAGCTGGGGGCAAAAATCCCAGTTTTGGAAAATCTTGTTTGAAGCACTCAAGGATTTTCCGAATTATTTTGTCAAATCGAATTGCAAACTAATGTCAGAGCTCGCAAATGCAGCGACAGCAATTGCGTGAGCAAACACGTCATGTTGCTTAGCAACTTCATGGATGAACACCGTGGGCCCAGTCATGCCTCGGACGCAGGATTTCGTCCTCAATTGGTACCTAGTCCCCCAACAGCAAGCTAGCAGATATTATTTCTTTTACCTTGGATCATCATTAAACATCTCGGCAGGAGTTCCAGAGTCCATTTCATCAAATTCAGCTGCCTCATCAAGTGCTCCCAGCATGAGAGGAAAGGTCGGAGGGATCACCTGCAAAAGAACAAACAAGCAATGAGATTAACCACAAAACAATGCACTGAAATTCTAACAAATTAGAGCAAAGTTTATTTTATGGGAGGTGTGGTGCCCTGATGGTTAGGATCTGGTCCGAGTTCGAAATTCAGCCGAGCCACTGCATTGTGTCCTTGGGCAAGACACTTTACTCTCAAAGTACCTCTCTTCACCCAGGTGTATAAATGGATACTGGTGAATTTGAGGCTTGGGGGTAACCCTGCAATGGACTAGCATCCCATCCAGGGGGAGTAGAAATATTCCTAGTCACTAATACCAGGCAGGTTAAGCTAAGACAGTGTAAGCCATTTGTCCAGACACATACATTAAATACCTGTAAATCTCAAATTTTTGCAAATATCATCTTCAAAGTAATTTCGTTAGCTACAAATCCGTGGTCAAAATACTACTACTACTAACAATAATAATTTGACTACTTGATATAGCGCCCTTGATTCACTTGTACACCCATAGACACAGGCACGCAATGCGTGCACAGAGCTGCACATGCCTGCTAGCTGGTTCAGTAGCTTTACCTCAGCGGTTGGCACAAAGGATCTGCTCTCACAGCTATTATCCATACTGCGACCAGGCTTCTTACTCACAGCCACTCCAACATGGCCGGCCTTCTTGTCATCTTTCCCAGCAGTTTTCTCTTGTTCTGCGTCATTCTTTTCTTTTGTTTCTTGTTCATTTTTAGTTTCATCCTGGTCCTTATCTTTTTCCCCTTCTGCTTCTTTCTTGATCTCATTCTCAGTTTTGTCCTCACTCTTGTCGGCATTTTCATCTTGCTTGTTCTCCTTATCCTGTGGGCTATTTTCCTTGGCAGTGTCTTTCTGATCAGATTGCTCAATTCTCAACAAGGTGACCTTTAATAAACTCTCCACGGGATTTGTCAAAGAAAGGGTGACCTGTGCTTCCTGCAAACAGAGATTAAATGAAAAACCATAAAAATAACAACAAGCAATCAATGTTGCCAAAAAGCTTAACTTCACAAATACAGCATTGCTGGTTAGAGTGATTTTCAGTTGAGTTTCATAAAACCATTAACCAAATCCAGTCACAATCAGTCCTATCACAAAGTGCGAAGACAATCTGAATCCAGTAAGCCAATCAAAAGAAGGCATATGTAGCCCACATAAAGTGCAGGAAACCATGAGCAAGTACCAATTGTGGAGAAAGTGGCACAAGTTTTTTTTACCTCATCACTAAGCGTGAAAACGTAAAACGCTCAAATGAAAAATGCTTTCAAAGCCACAATTCAATATCCCAACGTGATCAATGTTCATTTTCTCCTAAAAATATAAGCACAATTAAACAGGGGGAAATAAAGAACATCATGCCAATTTCTTAGTTGACTTCCTCTTTAAAGGAATTCTCAACTAAACGAAATTGCCTAGATGTAGCATCAAATTCCCAATAGTAATATTAAATAATTAAATTTATGGTATTTAGTTAGGAGAATATACATTTTGAGCTCAGAACTGAAAAGGTTCATCTTCCGCACATATTTTGAGCAAGACGCACCTTTCCAAATTTCAGCACAGGAACATTTGAAATTCTCAACATGGGCACATAATGCCTGAAATGAGGAAAAAGAAAATTAGTTTCAAGATCTTGGCAATATTTCTAAAACATGCAATGCAACACCCCCAGGGGGGTACTCGATGTATACATGATGGGGGATCCGATGTATTTTTTGGGTTGAAAATTTACATGCTTGGTGTTTTTTGGGTCAAGAGATCTGTCACTATCTCTGAGCAAACTTTTCATTTTGGGTTTTCGTTGCGATCAGTGGATCAGGAAAATGTTCATTCAAACTTTTTTGGTATTTTTTTTGGTTGCAAATTTTGATGCTCCCCCCCCCCCCCCCCCCCCCAATCATGTATACTTTCCTGGGCAACACCCTTCTGGTGAATATAGGACTGCAATGCATGCAAAGTGCTGTAGCTACACAGTGTGCCAAAAAGGTGTTATTACTCTTCAGCTTGCTCTAGCACAAAGATATGTCTTTAATAGTGGCCTTACATCATCTGCCAACTAACAAGTCTAAAAACAACTTGCCCATAAGACAAGTGATGAATAAAATCCATCAGCCTGACAGGAAAATCAATCAAACCAAGGCTATCTGGTAGGAAATTCTTTGCACGCTACATTTTGCCCTCTGCACTCAACAGGTCACTGCCTACAAAAAATGCTTAAAGTGCATATGAAGTAAGCTTATTTGAAAAAGTAGGAAGAATGGCGTTTTTCTTTTTTTAACATCTTCTTTCATTCCAGAGATAATTCCGTTTTTGTATTATGCAAATTAGGTAGAAATGCACTCACACCACTCCTAGCTGAATCTTGAACTTTATCGATGACGGGTTAAACTCCGGTTTACTGAGATTATGTTCACATTGCTGAAAAAAAGGAGAAAATACTCTTCATTAAGCAATCATAACTTAGCTCAGCCACAAATCAGTAGACAACACTGTTTTGAATAGTCAACGGTTTTCGTAATCTAAATTATCAGAGGAAATTCTCCCTACCCTACAGCGTTGCGACCTCTTTGCCAGGAGATGCTTGTGCCTTGGGTGAAGGTCACTGCATTATTGAAAGAAGTAACTGTTAAGTTGCCATCGCTTATAATATGGACAACATGGCAATATTTTCCTTACCCTATAGCTCCTGGTTGGAAGTCAGGCTGGCATAATCTTTGAGTTAGATGTGGAACTAAGAGAAAAAATAGCAACACTGCATGATTTTTGATTCTACTACTGACAATTTCCATATTTTTAACAGTTTGTTTGAAAGTATCTTTAGCAAAATACATGCCTTTGAAGTAGCACTTTTACCATGACATGGGATGCAATTGATTCATAAGCAGCTAATATCCATTGCTTCTAATTTTATTCCAAAAAAATTGATTAATTCCTATTAAAAAAAGTTCTTAAGAAACTCAGCAGGTCAGAAGCTTCAAAAACGTTCTCAATGACAATTCAACTAACTTGGGCAAGCACAAAAAGTTTGGACCAGACTGGTCAAATTAAAGGTCAAGCTAAATGCCCCATGGGAATATTTTAATTTTATCACCACCAGTTCCTACCTTTTTCAAGGATCAAAGGTTTGTTGTAAAATTCTTCAGGTAAAGTTTCCACCTCTTCAACTGCCTGACTGGGATTCTTTAAATTAAAAACTTCATCAACCATCTCCTTTCTGCAAGTGAAACAACACAGCTGCATAAGTTTCTTTCAAATGCTATACACAAAACTCATCTCAGACCCCAAGAGATAACATTTTACAACAACTAGCAGAATTTGTACACGCTACTTACAATGCATTGGAGAAGAGCTATGTCCAATAGACCGTGACGATGACATACATTTGTAATTAAAAGCAATACAAAAGCAGAACATTTGGGAAACACCACAAAGTGATACAGAAGAAATCTCAGGGCTGCAAATACCTAACAGTCGGACATTGTACAATGGTTGACCAAAATTTGCCAACTGGCTGATTTCAAACCAAAAGGCACTAGGCACGAGTCTGTACATTATGAGATTAGTAATTATTGATCCACAAAGTCAGAAAGAGCACACCAAGGTTTACAAAATGCCCAAGTTTGGTGTTAATCGGGCTAGTATTGACTGAGATTCAGCCATTTAAATACGTCAAAATTACAAAGAAATGTTTGGTAATCTGGATGCAACGTCCGGATGGCCATACATTGCTTTGTAAATTCAGACGTTTTTAACTGGCTTTATCTTGCTTAATATTGGGTCTTTTTACACCAAACTTGGGGATTTTGTAAAGTTTGGTCTGCACTTTCTGGCTATGTGGATCAATAGTTGTTAATCCCATAATTTGTTGACTCGTACCTTGTCCCCTTCGGTTTGAAACCAGTCAATGTCCGATCAAATCCTAGCTGTGAACAGACAGAATGCTCAGACAAATTTTTACGCCTTCCAATGCAAATACCAGAGGTTTGACAATGCTTTGTCAAGGAGTTCTGTGATATGGCGTCTGAAATCACTGCTGTTTCGTCCAATCAAAATGGTGACTTAGTCAGACACGAGTCCTGCCACAGGAAAAAATATTTGCAACCCTGAATTTGCTAAATTTCAACAAAGAAAAAGCAAAAAATGAAGGAAAGCAGTGAATTAATGCATTACTGAACTTTTCTTGTAAGTTTAAACACGTGGCATGATGTAGCCAAAACTGCCCAGGAATCAGAGGTTTCAATAGAAGGCGGCTACCGGCGGTAGACCGCCGGGTACTTTGGTCCATCCCGCCGCCTATTTTTTGCCATCAGCTAGTCATTTCAGAGACGTGTATATCTGGCAAAACGCCATCGAACGCGAGCTTGCTTTTTATGTTTTTACCTTCCTATCGAATTCTTAAAATAAATCCTTTGATATTGGAAAAAATAATCATTCACAACAAATACAAACCTACTCATTTCCGCTTTGCTTACAAACGTTTAACAGCTTCAGGACGGGGAATTTATCGCTCGTGTTAGGCGTTAATTGCTGGTAAATATCTCACCGCTCCCGACCAAGAAAAATTGTTTACCCGTTTTACCAACCAGGAACTTGATGTACAAATTATAAAGGGTTTTCTTTCCCAAGAAAAATGATGAATTTGTCCACGAATTCGAACTAATAACAAGAGTGAAAACGGCAGAACGGACCTTGTGGAATCCATTCAGCGGTTACATAACAATTGCGTGTGACATTTCACGTGATCAGAAAGCACGTGTTCGAAGTTTTGCCGGAATGGCGAAAAGACAAGGCGTTCTAGAAAATTTCTTTACCATTGGAGCGAAGAAGTCTAAAGGTAAGTTACTTACAAAGGCAGAACCTGCTGCTACTAATAATAAAAAATGCAAATTCTGTTAAAATGACTGCAACTACAGTGTTTTATTGCCTAATTTCCGTTACTTTTTTAGAAGGAAATACCTCTTGGAAAACGCTGGAAATGGCATTTCCGAGCGTCTAGAATTCAAAATTTTCTGGGGAGGCATGCCCCCAGATCCCCCTAGCTGCTCGCGCCGAAGGCGCTAGATACCCCAGCCGCCTATTTATCATCCTCAGCCTGGTACTTCAAAACTTAC
>OX393573.1:15458634-15474396 GCA_947652115.1 Blastomussa wellsi
GAGAAAGGAATTGCCTGAAGTGACATCATTCATCACCAATCTTTGATTACGTGGTCAACTTCATTGGGCGTGGCTAAAGCGGGAAATTTAAAGCTTGATTTTGGGATGAAAAGTGACGGAATTGAAAATAATTGTTCAGAATAGTTTTCTATGTATTCTAGAGATACCAAAACCAATTAAAAAATAATCCCTTTTGGGCGTATAGACACTTTAACAAAATACCATTGTTCCATTAACAAGTCAAAAGTTTTAGTTCAAGAATAATACTTCAGAAGTTAAACAAAAAAATTGTCACTATCATTATTCATTTCACTGTTAAAAGGTTACGACATAGTACAAGTACATGTAAGAATAGTTTGTGGTTTCAATAATTTCATTCCATGAAAGCTGTTTACTCACTGATAAATGCATATAGTTGCGACGTTTTGTCAGTTTCTTCTTCTCTCGTTCCACTTTTTCCTTTTGTGCAAGTTGTCGGTAGTATTCCACAAGTGTGTTAACCTGAAGATCAGGGAAAACATCAGTCACAGAAACTGGTATCTTGCAATGTATTTTCCTGTCCCCCAACCAAATACATGTACATTCCTTCATTCTGTAACACACTGTAAAATTCCTTTAAATTCAAAAGGAATGGATCAGACAGGGCTGTCACTAATATTATTTTCCAAGTTGGCAGGAAAAGTAAAAAAGTAGCCAGGGGATTTTGTTGTTTGATGTATTTTTCACTTTCCAGTGTTTTGGTTTTGTTTCCAAGTAGCCGTGGCTCAAACTCATAGTAGCCAGGGGAGTTCCCCACCCTCCCCACCCTGGTCCTTAGTGAAACAAAGGGAGAGGAGACTGGAAAGCCTAATTGACAATTTATCAGAACCCTTTGCCATGGTCCCAGCCACTTACAAACACTATTTGAACAGATTTGCAGTTATAGTGTACATACTGTAACATAAACAAAATAATACATGATGGTTTTGTTATAATTTATTCCATACCCTTCTTGCAGCTGGACTCTCTTGTTCTTGCCAAGCACCACTTGCTAAAAAAAATGTTTTTTTAAGTGAGAATCACGGGAAAGAAAAGCTGCAGTGATGGCAGACACTAATATAAACCATAGTCTGGAACACTAGGCGACAAGTCGCAGCAGTAGGTCTCTGTAACAAGTCGCTCCACATGCACTGCTTCCAAAACATGTCCCGCTGACTAGACATGAGGACAAGCCGCTGCAACACGTTGCCTTGCATGACACAGGGAATTTTCGTGACAGTGACTGTTTTGTGAAAATCTGTTGCTACTACAGAATTTTGTTGCTGCAACCAGTGGCTCAAATTCAAACCAGTTTGATATTGTGTGGTAGATCACAGCAACAATATTATGTACCAGTAACAAAAAATTCCCCGTCACAAAAGGCGAATTGCTGCAGCAACGGGTCCCCATGGTGTCCCCACTAGTGTGTCACTGTCACCGGTATTTTTCGACTGTTTCAGTGCAATGGCCAGAACGTTATGACAATTTTTTTTTTCACCATACAGGAAATGGTCCTAGAACATAAAGACATGGATAAAATATAAATATAAAAGTAAACCTGACTTTTTCAAGTTGAGATCTAAAGCTCCTGATGGTATCACAGTAATAATATATAGATTTAGCCAGGCCTAAAAGCGGAGCTCCATCGTGTTTTTCTGATTGTTAACAATCCGAGAAAATGATCTAAATCATTGAAAATTCTAGTGTACTCAACTCCTCAAGAAAGAGGAGTTACCGAAAAAAATCAGAATTTTCAACTCCAATCACATAAATTCTGCCGAGGATGGCCATAAAAAAACTACAAAATCAACCAAAAATCAGACCTGAGCCCGCGACACAATGGAAAACTATTACCTGGTCGGCGATCAACTTAAAAAAACATGTGATCTCGATGAGTCCTAACCTGAGCCCACAATATGGTCATGTGATACTGGTCAGCAGATACCTTGTTTTCAAAGCTGTCAATCGATCATATAAAAGTCGTTTTGAAAGGTCTTTACAGCAACAGACCTGGGTAACACTATTTCCCACCACAAAATGCGGGTTACCACTGGCACCTCGTTCCCAAGCCTAACTCGTGCATAAGTACATGTATGTATGCTGGCGACCACCAAAGGTATGGATGCACCGCTCGCGCATGCCTTTGGCATCTGTGGGAGCTCTGCTATCACTCCATATTTAGCTTCATTACACTGACATAGTAACTTTAACAAAACTTGACCACTGTAAACATGTTTTGGGCTGTTGCATTTTGTAAGTTATACTCGTGACAGTGGTGAAAAATTCAACTTTGTGAGTTGGAGGCCCCATGTGAAACATCATGAACTAGAAAAAATAAATAAAGGAAATTTTCTACTTTTGTAAACAGTGGTGTAATTAATAATATATCTAGTTGCCACACCTACTTAAAACTTAAACAGGGCTTCTTAGAAATGAAAAAATACCCACCAACACTTTTATCTTCAATGCCAATGTCTCTGGAAGACCAGCGACAGAAGCCACAAGCAAGGTAATAAACTTTTTTAGCCTGCGTCGCTTTGTTGTCATCTCCTCCCTTGTCTGACTGAATGGCTACTGCTGTTGCTCGTGTTGAAAGCGTGTTTCCACAACTTGGGCAATCAAAGCAATTGGCGCATCTGTCACATATATAGAGAATATTACATGGCTGTGCGGAGACATGAAATTTCTCTTCGAGTGTTGGAAGATATTTCACGAGTGAGTGCAGCGAACGAGTGAAATATGTTTCAACATGAGAAGAGAAATTTTGTATCTCCAAGCGTCCACGTAATATTCTATTTATTATACACCAAAGTGAGAGCTGTGGAAATATAGTTGGACTGAAGTACTGAGGTCTCCACAATTAATTTACGTTATATTATATTTATTTGCACAACATTTACATTTACACTACATACTCGTTATAAAACCTAGTCTAAAAACAGCAATTCTCGTTACTAATAATTATTGTACATTTCGTTTAAGGATGAGTTAAGAATCTTAAGAATTTCTTGATATATCAAGGAAACATCTTCAGTGGTTTTTTGTACCTCTCGCAGCCAAATAAATTTTAAAAAGTCCACTTCTGCTTGACCCACCAATGGAGAAATAATGCACCTATCAATGTAAATCCCACGGGGCGGTGGTGGGAGTGCGGGCATAGGTGGGGGATTCTCTATTGTTGTCTTCTCTTCCAGTTGACAAATATAAAGATAGATATTTCATGTTTCAGAGGACTTCACTTACGTCTATAAAAAAGGATTTACCTGTTTTTCTTGACCTTGGCTTCTGCCGAAGGCATATTTTCCAGGCAGTTAGGACAATAATACGAATCGACCTTAGAAAATAAAAAAAATCATGTTCAACGTCAACATCGATCTCTCGTCAAAAATCGAAAATACGGCGTATTGTTTTGATCATCTCAAACAACTACCTCATGAGATACACACAAAGGACATCTCAGCTTAATACAGTGTCGACAGAAGTACAAACGAGCCGCTGGAGATAACGCAGAACAAGAACAGGTCAACAAAACTCGACTACCATCGCCTTCAAACAAGGACGCCATGTTGGATTCTCCCCAACCCACAACACCCATTGAATCATGGGTATTGACATTCTGCAGAAAGATTTTTAGTGGCACTAACATGACATAACTGCGCTTAAAGGAAACTACTGCTGACCACAAGGAAAGTTGTGTACTGTCCATGCTTCGAGAAACGCTCGATAAGTGAAAAATACTTTTTTGATTGCCGAGAATATAAGTTCAGCAATGCAGAATCCCAACGAGGATACACAATGGAACGATGCCTTACGGCGACATGGAATCTTGCCCGAGAAAGAAGGCGAAGTCACCGAAGATCAACTCATAGATCTGCTGGAAGAAACTGTTCAGAAGAAAACTGGTAACGTGGTGAAAGCGTATGAAGATATGACTTTAGATGAGTTGGAGGAACTAGAAGACGAAGAGGACGAACGTGTTCTTTTACAATATAGGTTAGAAAAAAAATATAATAATGAAAGTTTTCATCGCCATCAGCACCGAGATGGTGCCGATGAAAATGTTTTTACCATATAAGGTAATAATCACGACACCTTCACTCCCACACTCAAAATATCAATTCTCCTTACTGCGTGTCATACATTTCTTTCAACGTTATTTATGAGAATTTGGTTGTACATGAACACATTGTCTTTTCCCTTCTCATTCATCAGTGTTTTTTTGCTAAAAGTCTTTGTTTTCTTTGAAGAACAAAATTAGAAATTATTTCCTTCAGAAACAGCTGTATATATTGCACTTGTCAATGTTAGGCCAGAGGGGGAGGGGGGAAGCTGGGCATTCTCATTCTGATTGCAGTGCAAACAGAAAAACACGTAACAGCCCTGAGTTACAGTGTACCTGTCTAAAGGGCTAGCTGCTACAGTACTTACCCACCAATTCTTGATGTTGAACAAATTTAATAATGACATGTTTAGAAGAAGAGAGGGCCACTTTGTGAGTTTGTTTCCACATTCTAATTTGTTAAGGCAACAAAGGATAGCAGAAATGCAGAAGTTGCAACAGGCATCTAAATTTGGTGACGTCAGAGAAATTTCTGCCCAAGATTACGTGGATGAAGTCAATAAAGCTGGCAAAGGAGTGTGGGTAGTTCTGCATCTTTACAAAACTGGGTATCCTTTGTAACAAAGTTACTAGTTTGTCATCACAGGGCGAGTGAAACAGTTATTAGTATAAATCTACAGATGCTACTCACTTTGTATTCTGTGATAGCTATTTGCCCTTGATTTCTATCACGTGATAGAAATCTCAAGCGGATAAGCTATAATTGTTAAATAGATGATTATCAACTTCCAAAGGTAAACATACTGCTACTTGAAAGCCTTTGAAAACTCATTGAATTTTTATTCGTTGAAACAAAGAGTAACCTTTTCAAACAGATCAGACTTGTGTCATTTGCTCTTTTTAATTCTACGAAATTCCTTTGAAACTTCTTTGTGCCTCAAAGTGTAATGTTTGAATTTGTTTTCTCCTTGACGTGACAATAGTATACCCTTATGTACGTTAATAAACCAATATCTTACCCGACTAGCGCAGAAATTTTCTTCAACAAAATTCCTAAAGAGTGTATCCACAACATGTATACCAAACTATCCAGACAGACATCTACCAACGATATTTATTTACCATGAGGAAGACATGAAGAAGCAATTTGTCGGACCTCACTTGTTTGGAGGAATGAACCTGAAGATCGAGGGTAAGTTTATTGCAGGAGAATGCTGCAGTGTTGTTTCATCAATGTGCACTTTTTGGGCAGCAAGAGAAAATTTGGGCAAGGCAACTTGGGAGAATTTTTGGGCAAATGGTTCACCCCCCCCCCCCCCCCTCCCTGGCAAAAAATGCCCGTACGCCTATGTGTCCAACTGTTATTTTCAGCCCTGCAGTGACTCCAGCCAGAGCTCAGACCCAGAATGCTGGACACAGAATCCAACTCGCGGAAATTACAACACCACTGTGATTCCTTTAACATTGATACATGTAGCTAGGTGCATAATTATTTCTTGTTTCATTCACAGAGTTAGAATGGATGTTGGCAGAAGTCGGAGCAGTGAAAACAGACCTAGACGAAGATCCTCGCAAGAAAAATAAAATTCACGACATCATGACAAGTTCCTTAAATCAAGCAAACATCAGAGACTCCAACAGTGATGATGATGATGATGATTAGCAATATAGCTCTAGGCGTATAATAATTATTAGATTTTTAAGCTTCAGAGTGATTTTATTTAAACCTTGTAACAGCCTTTAACAATCAGTGCTAAATAGTCAAACCCTAAAAATTGTTTAGTAACTATTTCATGTCTTAAGTAAAACCACTTTTTGTCAACTAAGAATTCTTTTAGAGAAACAACGCGGTACATAGGAAAACCTGTCATAGACTATTATGACAAATTTGAACAAGTTCAAGGTGAATGATAGTCAATGATAGTTGGTGGTCAAACAGTAGCCTGCAGTGCAGGCGTTATTATGGAGCGGAACGCTAGACGCTAGGTAATAAATCGTGTTTTCGGTGCCGCCATCTTGGACGCTTGGTTGCTAGAGGATTGGTGCAGAGGCGAGGTGGGGGTGGGGGAAGAAGGGTGGGGCAAAAATTTTCCTTCCCCTCCCCCTCCCCCCTGGCCCATTTTTTGTTCTTAACACCTACTCCCTCGTAAAATATTTCCTCGCCCCAATCTTCCACAGCTCCAAATCCAAGATGGCGGCCTAATACGAAAATGTGCACTTGCGCGTCCAAAATACGCCTGCACTGCAGGCTAGTCAAACAGGAGCATACGCTTCAACTATAATGCACCATCATCGACTATCATGGGCCATCTGGACGGCTTAACACTTGTCGTGTCATCTCATTTTATCACAACAAACATGCAGATTGCACTGAATATTGAATATTTTATATTATCCTTGTAAATTAAATTGTTGGAAATAATAGGAATGTTTCACCAGTGGACTGCAAATATATAAAGAACAAGTTTTAAAAAAAAACCGTTAAACATATTTTCTCAGAGTCTCTCGGAATGTATTTATATGTGCACAAAGTATTGCAATCTCACTTGGGCAGTCTTGTAAGCATTTCTGCTGGTCCTGTAGTGTAGCAGTTGCTATTGTTTTAGCGGCTAGGGGCACTGTTCCTGTTGTTTGTTCTATTGTTCTGCTGGTCCTCTAGTGTAGCAGTTGCTATTGTTTTGGGGGCTAGGGGCATTGCTCCTGTTGTTTGTTCTATTGTTCCACTTGTCCTTTAGTGTAGCAGTTGCTATTGTTTTGGGGGCTAGGGGCATTGCTCCTGTTGTTTGTTCTATTGTTCTGCTGGTCCTCTAGTGTAGCAGTTGCTATTGTTTTGGGGGCTAGGGGCATTGCTCCTGTTGTTTGTTCTGTTGTTCTACTGGTCCTTTAGTGTAGCAGTTGCTATTGTTTTGGGGGCTAGGGGCATTGCTCCTGTTGTTTGTTCTATTGTTCTACTGGTTGTCTAGTGTAGCAGTTGCTATTGTTTTGGGGGCTGGGCGCATTATTCCTGTTGTTTGTTCTATTGTTCTACTGGTCCTCTAGTGTAGCAGTTGCTATTGTTTTGGGGGCTGGGCGCATTATTCCTGTTGTTTGTTCTTTTGTTCTACTGGTCCTCTAGTGTAGCAGTTGCTATTGTTTTGGGGGCTAGGGGCATTATTCCTGTTGTTTGTTCTTTTGTTCTACTGGTCCTCTAGTGTAGCAGTTGCTATTGTTTTGGGGGCTAGGGGCATTATTCCTGTTGTTTGTTCTATTGTTCTACTTGTCCTTTAGTGCAGCAGTTGCTATTGTTTTGGGGACTGGGCGCATTATTCCTGTTGTTTGTTCTATTGTTCTACTTGTCCTCTAGTGTAGCAGTTGCTATTGTTTTGGGGGCTGGGCGCATTTTTCCTGTTGTTTGTTCTGTTGTTCTACTGGTCCTCTAGTGTAGCAGTTGCTATTGTTTTGGGGGCTAGGGGCATTGTTCCTGTTGTTTGTTCTATTGTTCTACTGGTCCTCTAGTGTAGCAGTTGCTATTGTTTTGGGGCTAGGTGCATTGTTTCGCGAAATTAATTCGAGGGTTCGAAGGAAGGCCCTGATGACAACGACGAAACTTACAAAAATTCCTACGAAATTGGCGAAAATTTACAAAATTTATTAGTAATAATCGACTAGACATATGTCGCGACACATGCAGCCAAGTCTGCAAAGCGAAGGATGGCAAAACACATTTACCAACTTTGGATTCGAGTCAAAAGTGAAACAAATATGGATGACCATCTTTGACAGATGTCAAAGGAAAATGAAATGTCCTTTGACATCCCATTTGGCAAGAATTTGACGTGCGACAAAGTCACATCTGCACAATTCAAAGACATTCCACTAAAGCTTTGGCCTACCTTTGATAAACGTCAAATGCGTACTGTCTAACTATTAAAAATCAAAGACGGCCTTTACCACCTTTAACGGTATGGGTCAAAGCCAAGTTTTCGTGCCAGCAGCAGGTGAAGTAACGGGCTGTATTGGCCGAATGCTGCTCGTAAAATAGTCTTACCCACAACACAAATCAGGAGAGCAACACAGTTCTACTGCAATGATTCAATTTAGCGTCCAGGGCGCCCTATAAGAAGTTAAGACTTATTTGAGACGGCGTTATTTGGGGCGTGGTGATTATTTCCCATTTTATCTAAATGTGTTAAACGAAAGAGAGATCTGTGGTTTGAAAGAATTTTTCTTTGACATGATAATAACAGTCTAAGAAATAAAAAGACCAGTTTTTTTATGCAGGAATATGAGAATTTTAAAAGAAACGATTCTTGGGCTGAATGCAACATTTGCATTTTCTTCGCTTTCAGTTATTGACACGTGATGTTTATGATCCGATTCAGTGCACATTTTTCCAATAAGCCCCTGTTTTGTTTGAATCACATTGTCTCACAGATGATCATCTGCAGTTCACCTTTCTTCCGAAACTATTTAGCGTCATCTACTGCATAACTTGCACTCTTTGCAAAAAGTTATACATCGGCGAAACAGGGAGACGACTAGGCGACCGATTCCGAGAGAAAGACGACAAAGATTCATCTAAACCGGTCGCGAGACACTTCAATGGCAGTCTGCGGCCTTTCCCTTCACTAAGGAAGTACGGAAAGCCGCAAAACTCTAGAACAAAAATTTATTTTTCAAATCGGCGCTCTTAATCCTCACTGTATCAACGAACGCTTTTCATTCAACTAACTCATTCCGTTGTTTTCACGTTACCAGGCACCAACCAATAGCGTAGCTCCATCTTTCTGCATATAAACCACACACGACCCACAATTCCTTGATTCGCTCCGGCGAAGGGCTAACGCTCGAAACGTCAGCTCTCGAATCCAATGGCCAATTTACATTATCAACCCAGTTGATAAAACCAAATTATATTTAGCGTAATACTTGGAATCCTGTCCATTTTGGTTATTCGTGCGTTCATGCCTCTGACTCGTCCCCAGGTCGTCTCTTTGATATAAGAAAAAATAGCAGGCGCGGGGAATGATGGGAAGGTCTTGCCATTTTCGCATAGGAGACGACTGGGGACGAGTCAGTTCATGCATTGTCACGCTACCGTGACGCTAGAATATTTGTTTCAAATTGTCGCGCCACCGTCACGCTCCCGACTGTATTGACTATCTTCGTAAAAGAGACTTGCAAACAAACTGTTTAGATTTCTCTCTCTTTTATTGCAAATCTGCTTCAAAAATACATTAACAGTTTCTTTTTGCCAACATATTCATATACTTTTTTGCTATTTACAACTTCCTAGTGATTGAGCGGGCAATGTACATTACGGAAATCTCTACTATTAAAAATAAAGAAATCCTCTGTTTAAATAATATTAATATCTTATTTGTAGCACGACGTTATTAAGGTCGAATTGCCCTTTTTACCCCAAAACTGCCGTGGTACTTAAATAAACAATAATATTTTACGTTTTAATTCAAACAGCTCTATACCTTTGAAAAAAAGGACACCTTAACTTAAGTATTTTCATTACAACAACCGACTCAAAAAAGAAGCACGTCGTGTTAAAGGCGTTTTGTTTTATTTGTTTTTCAGAAAATAAAATTTGTTAACTGATTATTGTTCACGATAAATCATACTCTAGCCTGCGAAACGGACGATTAGGGACGTTTACGGTGAAACGCAAAGTGACCAAATGGCGCCGGAACGCGAGGCACGCGGCTGAAAAAGAAGGAAGCAAGCTTTTTTGCTAAGAGTGTAAAGCGCAAAACTGTGAATTCATCAAACAGACTGTCTTACAAGCCAATAGCTAACAAAAAATAATAATATTACTATAAACAGATACAGATATATCTGCATTTATCGTCGTTAATCTGAGTTATGCGCAAACACAATGGCCAGATCATATTCTTTGAACTTATCGGAAACTTGGCGGAGATTTGACTAAGGAAATTCGTATATTTCTCGCTCTGTATAGTCTGTGTATAACCGTGTCCTATTTCCTCTACGAAAGTAAATAAGAGACGGCTACACTCCCGCCATCGTTGCCCTGCTCTCCACGACTAAATTAAAAAATCTTTGCCACAGAGTGGTAAAGTGTGACGTCACAAATATTTAAATTTTTGAAATTATGGGATTCATTAGGATCTTCAGAAAGTACATGATGAAGAATGCCTGCTTACCAGAAATCAGCATGTTATTTCAAATTGGAGGTGAGATATTGGCCCTTTCATGCTTCAGTGACTCAATACAAATCCTTGTAATTTTGTCTCTGTTCTAAACGGTTTAGATTTTTGGCAAGTAGGCATTCTTAATCATGTTCTTTCAGAATATGTCAGCAAATCCCATAATTTCATAAATTTAGCTTTTAAACGGTCACTCAAATTTAAAATAGTTTCACTCCCTTTATATTACACGTGATAAACATTATATAACGCTTTAATTTTCAAATAACGGGAAAAATTGATAAGCGCGAAAAAGTCGCGCGGTTTCCTAACCAAACCAAATAAATTATTAACGCAAATACCGCAATGAACCAACATGTAAACTGATGTAAAGTGCGGGAAAACTTGCAAGCGTGCTAAGCGCGGGAAAATATGTAACCAGTGCTAAGGGCGGGAAAATATGTAACCAGTGCTAAGCGTGGGAAAACTAGCGTAACTCAAGCCATGATTGATCCTGATTGGTTGAAGCTCTGATTGATCGACCTTTCAAGAAAGCTCAGCAAGCGAGAATTAAAAACCGCTCTATTGAGACTAGTGCAGAATATTATTAAGCCAACCGACTACAGATATTTAAGGGCTAAAATACTAAGAATTTATAAGAAATTCTCAAAGTTTCACGTGAAACGGCAACAATAGCGAACTTGCTCTAAATACACAATACATAGCTTTTCTCGGAAGAATTAGTTTTTAAGCGTTTATCATTTCTTAACACATCGATATGTCTACTGTCTTATTCAGCTGTCAAGTTCTTACATAGTAAGAATAACATACGCTTTGCAAAAAGCGACTAATTAAAGTCAAGAACAAACCCGTCCGGTAATACCAAGTTATTATTCCTTGAATAAATGTTAGTGAATGTCACAAATGGATACCAAAATACTTTGCGTTACTGACACAGTAAACTCACATGTACCCAGACAAAACTTGACTTTCAAGAAACAAACCATTATATTAACATCAAATTTTAAGTTATTACATCTAACCAGACCGATTTTTTATGCTGTTAAATGACTATGCATCCAGCTATGCGTTAAAAATGGGGAAAACAAGTTCCGTATTAAACGAGTTTTCGAGCAACAAGAAAGCGAAATCCAGACAAATTGAACGCTCACGTTACCTTAGCAACAGGAATGACGCAACTGTCTGAGCCTGCGATTCGCATTTAAAGAAGTTGCTAAGAAAATCCTTATGACGTTCTCGATCTTTGATTCTCTCTTTCCACCTGAAACGAGGTTGAGTTGACACTCGAAACTCGTTCAGCAAAGGAAACTCTTGGAAATATGAAGGAAGATTCTACCAAAATGTCGATTGTGACCCTTTATTCTAGTAAATTACTTGTTTCCGCTGGTTGTTAGACAACTGACAATTCCAGTAAAATTTCCGATCTGTTACCAATGAGTGTACCAGATGCATAAACGTATTAGTTAAGTAATTAATGAGTGGGAAAAAGGCAGTCAAATACAAATGCTTCTAAATAAACGTGGCCATATTTCAAATTATACCGATAATATACACAATTGTTTTCAAATCACCAGGCCCAATTGTTTGAAAGACGATTAACGTTAAACAATTTCTCTTGTACAAAAGCGCTTGTCAATGCTGACGCTTTGTGATAAACGGCATTGACCAAACTCAAAACCTAGAGAACACTTTCCAGGTAAACAAAATACCGCACTTTACAAAACTGAAATTAGCTCGCTAATCCTGGATAAGTTAGGCAATTCTATTGAACAACCAGGCCCAGATGATCACAAAACCATTGCACTGCAACAGTTTCAATCAATCAGCCGATTTTCTCAAAAATACCGCCTGCGGTAAATCACGTGACATATCGTCAATATAATACAAAAAGTAAGGACAATTTTCATTTCAATATACGCGCGATACAATTAATTAATTTAAAGACTTGGTCGTCAGTAAAAAAATATCGAAGCCTTTTCACGTAAAGAAAAGAAACGTTCAACAGAAACATTTGAACTTGACTGGCAATATATTAATAACTGAATACATTGCATTTTAGTGGTTGCAACGGCTCAATGTTAGATTAATATTAATTATGTTACGTTTTATGTGTAAGTTATCAAAAATTGCGTTGATTTCTGACCTGCTTGCGTTCTAGAAGCTCTCTTTGCTTTTCCGTTCTTCTTTAAACCAACTAACCACGTCGTGTTTTTGTAGAGCAAATAGGAGTGGAACATATTTTCTTCGTGTGCTTCGCTAAAAACACTGTTTAGTGTTGGGTCTTCCTGGAAATGAAAGAACAAACTGAGAGGCAGCTGGCTGAGAAAGCGAAGTAAATCGTTAAAAAAACACAATTCATAGCATTGTTTACAGCGATGTTCACTTGAGTGCCGAAAATACAATCAATATAACTACTTGAGAAGGGCTTTTTAGTGACAATTAGAAAAGTAATTCAAGTTAGCGTTGGTTTTGGGTTACAAAGCTTAGAAACTGCTTTAATTAAAGGAGTTACGTCACGATATTGTAAATTTTTTTGCGATGAACCAAATTACCCTTACAATGTAGGAAACCTAAAACTAATAGTTAACTAAGGAAGAAAAACACGAAAGAGGTGATACTAAACCAAAAAGGAACAAGGATGGTTGAGAATGCAGAAGATTGAGACGGATTACAAATGACGATTTTGAAAAATTTACGCTAATTTTTTTTCCAAAATGCACGAGCCTTTAAATAGCTTGCGCCATTTCCTCAACCAATCAGAGGAAAAGCAAAAACAAATCACGACTCGCGCGCGCAAGTTTTCCCGCGCTTCGTATTGGCTTCATATATTTTCGTCCAATTTGATTGGCTCACTGGATTGCCCGTGTCCGTTGTGATTGCCCACTTTGGATTTACGTCATTCAAGCGAAAATCGCTTCAGCTTGCTAGACAAGAAAACCAAATATACTTACACTTCCTTGCAGAATACCATTGTCATTTATTGATAAATATCTTCTACTTGTTATGCCCAGGATCATCAGTAAACTAGTGCCAACTGAATGGAACTCGAGATTGGCTGTTGACAAAAAAGATATTGACGGATAATTAAAAAACCGAAGTGTACTCTTCGTGTTACGAGGTTGTTGTAAACGATAACCGTGTTTAGTGTCAGAACGTTGTTCACTTCAGTGTCGAAAGTAATTCGTGATTGCCTTGATTTTGCGTTACTACGCTCAGTGATTGGTTTAAAAATCTCGCGCCACTTTTTGAACCAATCAGGAGTATAACTAAAACCAATCGTGACTCGCGCAAGCATGTAATATATAGCTTTCATTTAGCATCAAGCTAATTATAGAGCAAACAAGTAAAATGGCGTTTATTTTGCCGCTCAGCTATCAACTACTTCATTGCAACAAGAGCGAAAGAACTGAACGAACGAACGAACGAACGAACGAATGAACGAACGAACGAACGAACGAAGGAACGAACGAAGGAACGAACGAACAAACGAATGAATGAATCGCATATTCAAACCCCTTACCAAACGGAGAATTCTTGTCCGTAGTACCGTCTACTGTCCCATCATTGTTAATTCTTAAAAGATAGCCATTGCGGTTGAATAATCGTCCTCTCCGTACGTAGGTCGAAGTCTTTTTATGTATACTTCTGTCAATGCGCGGGCCTGGGTTGGATAGTCTCATATACACCTCATGTTCGGATGTGATGTACGTCTCTTCTCTTTCCGTGTCATCATCGGAGCCGCTCGCCTGCCACCGACCGCCATTCGGCAACTTCCCGAGTGGCAGAGCTTCCGACGGAAAGAAACTCGAGTGGTCTACACACAACAACAATATCAAACTCACCACATTTGATAGTAGAACCTGGATATAAAACAAAAAATGGTTTAGTTACCAAACTAACACTTAAAAGCATACACTTACTGACTTTGCGAGTGCAAAGCAGATGTCGGTGTATTTTGTACGCTACAAGAATAAATGACCAAGGCCACCGCTTCTTGCTCACGTTAAGCGTTCCATTCTTGCCCATTTTTACGCTGGAAGCACCGTGCAAGTGAAAAGAATGTCGCCTTGTTAACGGGGCGATAAAAGAAACGAAAAACGTTTAAAAAGGCACAGTTTTTTGTAAATTCTGGCTTCCCAAAAGTTTGAACTTGGAATATTTCTAAGTGATACCGACCTTCATGAGCAAAACAAGTGAATGACCAAGGTCAGTGATTCAGGGTCATAATGGGGTGCTAATCCCCAACGGAGGTTGGAAAAGTGTTGAGCTTTGCAAATTGTTCACAACATTGTTTATAGAATGCGGTGATCCAGAAGTGTTGTAAAATATGAACGGAATTCACACTTCTCTCGTAAGCCGTCCAACAGGACGGCGAAACAAAGATGCCACCTAAGCGATGTTTAGACATTTTTGCTCTATTTTCGACTTTGTTTTCTACTTATAGGTTTGCACTTGGCGTCTTCTGTCTCGCATCACCTGCAAAGTGGAAGAAGACAAGCTTTCGGCATTTTCATTTATGAACCTGCAACGCTTCTGCTGGTGTGAAGCCCTCATCCACCTCATATGCCCGTCACACAGGGCTATCGGAACTTTGCATGAATAGGTAATATTTAAAACACGAGCAGCAGTGTTTTCTCGGGTTTAAAACATGAGGCGTTGCCGAGTGTTTTAAACCCGATAAAACACGTGCTGCGAGTTTTTTGAAGAGCTTCAAAAACATTTGTGATAGATCTATTCATTTGTAGAATAATCCTAGGGTTTATTATTATTATTCCGGAGAAAATCAGCTGTAAAATTTAGCCGTGTATAAAGACACTCATTAAACATTAATTTATTTTGTATTTCCTTTATGAATTATTAATGAGTTTTTGAAAATATTTTTAAAAGTTTAGCCTCAAGTTTTCAAAGTTGTTTATTACAATCCTTCTCAATCTTCCTCATTTGAAGCCATCCTTGTTTTCTCCCCGTTCATTTTTGCTTCAGTTTGGTGTGTTTCCGCTCTTGCAAAACTACTTTTTCAAGGTTTCCTTTGATTAGAAATTGAATTGATTCCGCATTACAAAACGGATTTGTACTTCACTTATGGCAACAAAGTTCCTTTAAACTAGATGCTATTTTTTCCACGATTTGAGGGGTTGCATTCAGTGTAGGTTACGCCGAATATCTTCGGCGTGGCTTTTGAAATTTTGCGGCGTGCTAGTGTACGATCGAGGATTTTGGCGTATAGCGGCGGGTGGTACGAAGACAACATTTGGCGTAACCATATTTGCGTCAACAAATTGTCCATTTTTGCTGGAGTCAAAGTCGTTCCCGGAGTCTCTCTTACCGGCCTCTTCTGCGGCAGAGACCGGGCGCATTTCCCAGCGAATCGGCGTGGTTTTTTTGCCGGTTACCAGACAAAACCCTCGGCTTATCTTCAGCGTGGGATTTGTATCGAATGCACCCTGGCGCAAACATCGGAACATCACACCACAGGCAGCCCAAGCTCACGTTGTGATCAGGATCATATTGCATAATAGCTGTCAT
>OX393573.1:15474596-15517096 GCA_947652115.1 Blastomussa wellsi
CGAACTGGTGTGTGCAGCCTTGTTCTTTTCTTTGTAGTGGGGAACCCAGAAAGCGATAACTCGCCTAAATGGCCAAGAATCGGCAAAATAAGCGTTCAGACAAGAATAAAAACACAGTGAAAGTAAGGTAAGGCAATTTTATGTAAGATTTGCAGTATTTCGGTTTGCTAAAAGGTGTTGTAAAATATTCCCATACAAACTCTTATATTTTTGCCATGACAGCTATTATGCAATATGATCCTGATCACAACGTGAGCTTGGGCTGCCTGTGATCACACGGACTTGGCTACGATCATCAGTTGAATAAAGCAAAAAAGAAAGTGCACTAAATCGTTTCTGACAGTTGAATAAAAGTTATTCGACTTTCTCTTGATGCTCCATGCTAACCAAGAGGAACAAAGTCACCAGTCCATCTCTCTGCATTTCGCGTCAATTTTTCGCGTCACCAACAGGCAAGCTACCATTGGAGACTGGGCCTAGCTTCCCAGAGTAACAACATGAGCTTTGACCCCAAACTGCTGCTGCCATCCACGTGACTTGTAGGCGCTATACCACGGAGCGCCTGGGATCGAGCTGCGTAGCCACGCATTTGGATCAAGCTGTCACAACGCCTGGCGGAAATTGATCGGATCAGTCGAAAGACGCGAAGAAAATGAAAACAGGTGAAAGCGATTTTCTGGCTGTATATTACTGCTTCGTTTTTTCCCTTGGGGCACCTCTTAAGAAGTTCCGTTGCTCAACTTTCTTTCAGACATTTCCCATACGAATATCCTATCTAGGGTTCTTGAGTGTCTTTCAAGAAGTACTGTACATTTATTTATACGGACATTTTTAGGGCATCAAGAACACAAAAATAACTTTACATATTCCAACTTCAAGCCATGGAACATCGAACTATCAAGAGGGCTTTGGTCAGCGGTGTCACGTGACAAAACAACCACAGCGTGCGTGTGGAATGGCAAGGCAGGCATTGTTTACAAATATATTCGTGTTTACTCGTATCTGTGGTCTTGCCTATTGTGTAATGAATGGGAAAGAATTTTATAACTACTCTATGCGATAAGATCGAAAGCTTTTAAGATTGTATGCTTCTAATATCTGAGTGAAGTTTGTTTCAAAACGTGAAGATCAATTACGAAAGTATTGGCGATATGGAATACTTTAAATACGTATAAGGTTTGCTTTAATTAATTTTTTGCTTTATCGCGTTATTCCATTGTATGTTTACTTATAAAAACTTAAAAGTGCATGCAATATTTCATGTCGAGTCATTCTCACTGAATCAGAAATTCAAAACAACGCCTACGACGAAAATGACAAATTAAGGTTATAAATCCGCAGAGCTAGGACTCAAATTTCTTCAACAACAACACGACCATCACCACTTTGTGAGTTTCATGACATGACGAAAATTTTTAAAATCACATGACGAGGTTTTGGAATTCCTTGGTATTTCAAACTCTTGAAGCTGCGGTTATATTATCGATGCGTGCGTAAATAGTGAAAATGTCTTCCGGTGGAATTGTAAATAATGCGAGATCTTTCTGACATCAGGAACGTATAATTTGCGTTTTAACGAAAACCGAAGGTGTAATTATCACTTGGAAAATTGCCTTAATTACCACTAGTCAATCTAAGTGATCACAGTACTTTTAGCATCACCGGGGCGTAATTTATATTAAATCCTTTTAAAAAGTTACGGATGTACAAAAATAAAAATAACATTGAGCAAGACGGGAATGTTGTTTATTCAAGAACATTATATTTCGCGACGGGATCTCAATTCTTCTGTTCATTTTTGTTTCGTTCCAATTAAAAAATTCAATGGCTATATATATCGCGTGAATAGCAAAAGAGATCAAAAGAAAAGAAGCACAAGACTGATTAATAAAACATAAACATAGTTCGAGAGAAGTTTTCGCTTCAACAAATGCAATGACGGGTATTGCATAATTTTGACTTTATAAATCAACCATTCGTGTAAAAATTGTTTGAAAAAATCTTGACAGTTAAGGGTTGACAAAGATTTATTTAAAATGTTAAGCATCCTAAAAATTAGTTATTGCGTAAACTGGCCCATCTTTTTTAATTTCACGACAAATATTATAAGCTTTAGTTTTACTGTTAACTTTTATAGTTCAACAATTCTCCAAACTCCCGATTTGGCATGCTACTTCTATCGACTTTAATATTGGCGGTGCCGAGAAATTGTTAAGAAACGTTTGTCGAGTTATATTCCGAAACCACTTTCCAAAATCGCATGGCAACGAACTGGTGGTGCTGTCACGAGACATCTTTGTTTACGATTCGACAGATCTTATTTATAGTCCCAGACAGGGCAGGTAAAAAATATAAACAGACTGAAACCTATTCGTCGCCTATTCGTATTTTTTACAGCCCCATGTTTCTGAGGAATTTTGAACTAGAATGATTAAAGGCCGGTATATTTCGAAGTAAACAGAAAAGCGCGCGATGAACCACGAAAATCGACAACGCATAAGCACGTGCAACTAGATTTCAGTGCCATTCAATTCAATTCGACCCAGCGAACGTTTTACAAAGGTACCACATGGAAAATCCACCTCCAGTCGAGCGTTCGAAGGCGAAAAATTCTAAAACCTGTAAAAACTTTCTTCGTCTTGAGACTAAGGCTATGATTTACTAGCAAATTAACCCCCCTCGAAAGAATTTCATTCATGAATTTCGTGGGCGCCAATGTTTGTATACAGACACGACGCAAATTACTACAAACATCCAGTCGGCCAAATTCAACGTATTTTACAACGTGATTTTTCTTTCAAACTTATCACAAGTTGGAAGATATCATATTACTTTAGACACATCGTTTTGTTCTGTCTGATTCTTATTAAGACTTGTTTAAAAATACTGAGGAATTACATTCTGAGCGAGCTTAACATCTACAATTGGCGTTTGCACACGTCATACAAGAACTTCAAGGAAATTTAAATGTGTTACTGGCGATACAATCCCTAAATACCTTATAAAGACAAATCAAACCTCACCTTGTACATGCTACAGACCCTGAAAAACCTCATCTACCCTTGACCAGGAACATAATACTCACACGCCATTTATAAACGAAACGAACTTTAGTGAATAACATCGGAAGTGCGTCGGGCCGATTCAACGCATCCCGAAAATAAATGACACCCACCCACACAGGGTGATTAAAGATTCGGCGGGAAAAGGCGTATGCTAAAGTTTCCTTTTTGTCGCTCCGAAAAAGATAATTAAATAAACAAAGTGTTTAATAACCACAAGGTTTTTAAACAAAAGTAATGGCATCGTATATATGGAATCTTCAACTTTGGCGGGATTTTCCCGCCAATCCCGAGAACTGATGACGCAACTGCACAGCGGAGATCCCCACAATATGAAAGGATTTCATTTAACGGTGGCATTTCTATCAACACTTGATTTTCTCGAAAAACTTCCTCTATTTATGGTCTTTTATGTTGAAATGAATCCTATCAGTTGCCTGCATTGGAACTACATGAAAGCCGTCAACTTGTCGCTTGTTTCCTTCGTTTCTATAACTACACACCCACTACGCAAACATTACAGTCATGTTGCATAATTTGAAAACTCGAAATTGCGACGTGTGGCCAGCTCTGTTAAAAAAGCGTATTTGAGGCGTATTTTCGAAGCCGACAAAAGAGCCTTGTATAATTACTCTCAAGCTAATGTTATTCCATACACCACTGTCATTTTGTTTTGCCGTTCCTGTTAACCAGTTAGTTTAGTTTTTATCGCAATGTGCTATTTTGCAAAATGGAATATTACGAAATAGCACATTGCGATAAAATACACGAAATTGGATTCAAACTTTATGACGTAATACTGCTCTCAAAAGAGCTAAAATACGTCAATCTCTCCTTGTTATAGATAAATCATTTAACTTATTTCAGCTTATTTCGGATTATTCTGGCGAAACTCTGATTCTTAAAGGCAACGAGGGGGTGGTTAGAAATTATCTTGTTTGACTTTTGTAGAACCTTACTGAGAATGGTCAAATTGCATCAATCGGCGGCAATCAGACGATGATAAGTTGCATCATTTGTCAATCAGGTGATACTTCAATTCCTGCTCCTTTACAAGGAACACCTGTTAGCGTTAGCGCGTGAAAACGACGCCCACGAGCGGGGTTCCACATGTATTCCATGTTGTTCCCGCTGGGATTCACAGTTTTCTAAGACAACACATTTTTCCTTCAGAACTTTGGCATTAACAAGGTTAATTGAGACTGCACCAAACAAATTAAACCTCTCAGTTCATTTAGAGCATCAGGGGTATTAATAAAAAAGTGATGGAGAGAGAAAGAGAAAGAGGGAGAATAATGACCGTGAACGGCCATAAAAATTTGAACGACAGAAAAAAGAGGAAAGTCGTTAGTCATACGGGGGGCGTATAAAAATAATGATGGCAAGAAATTTAAATACGGGCAAAACGGGGACTCGTTATCTTTCCTTAGTGTTTTAAAATTTGACTTCTTAAGTTTCTAATAAAATAGAATACAAACGATTAAATATCAGTTAAATCTCTCGCAAAATACTGAAAATTCTATTTTGCGTTACTGAAAGGCCCTTTACACGGAGGAAAAAAATGGGTGCGGACAGCCGTCAAAAAATTGTCAAAGACCTGATTTTGTGTGAATAAACGATCATGTTTTCACGGCCGTAATAGGCGAAAACCGCGAACATTTTTTTGTTTCTGGTCATAAATGCAGCTTGAAAATTGACGTCATTGTCTCAACGAGCGAAGAGGTACATTGTTTCTTTTTCGTTACGTTAGCATCGATATTGCTAGTGAAAGTCGACGAATACCACAACTATAGGACCGCAGCTCTTAAGTTAAGTGAATAGATAATATGAGTTAGGTTAAGCATTTTGGTTTACGTCAAGCGTTACCCAAAACTTAACTACCAAAGCGACAAAGCCTGAAAGCTAAATATTATTAAGTGAAGTCTTCAAATTTACAACAGGTTTTATGTTCGACTTAGATGAGTCGCCTGAAACACTAGAATCTTGTTAGGTTTTCGCCGGGTCTCATTTGCATAAAAGGGGGTGTTTTGTCATTTAATTTGCTTACTATATCGTCGCATAGCAACATGTTTCCAGGGTGCTTCGTAAGTTAAAATAACTTGCTGTCGGTAAGGTTGTATAGGGGGTTCATGCTGACGTCATTGTTTACCTTTTTTCTCATTAGCATACGGCTTGGTGTACAGAAGGCAATATGTTAGAGCGAAATTTAGTGAAATTTAGTATATGGTTAAATTTTTAGCTCTTTGCGTGTAATATTCATGGCAAAATTGTCTTTCGAAAACTCCAAAATTTCTAGGTGGCAAAAGCGCTAATGAGCTCATACATTCTTTGTAAAATTTTGAGTATTTAAACCCGCGTCAGACAAAAAGAATTCAATACATCGAGCTGAAATTCATTGACAGAGTTAATCGTGCTATGAACTTTCAATATTCAGTACTGACTTTTTTGTAGCTCCATCAGAAACTGAATCGCTTATACTAATGAGGCAAATATTGTAAACAAGGATTCCCATGATGGTTATAGATCTATTTTTACATTCTACAGCGGAAGAAGCCATAAACTTTCTCGGTTATTCTTTGCCGACCTAAAAGAGATTTAACGATTCTTATTTCAGTCGAGAAATTATCGACAGCAATTGGAGCCCCAATATTGAGGGTTTATGGACCACTCGAAATTAGACAGTATAATTGCTTTCATACTAAGTTTCAGTGTTTCAGCTTCTCGGAATATCGTCTTCTACTATTTCTCTGCTTCTATCTTTAAAACGTGGTGTTCCTCTGGCACAAGCAAGAATCTGCACATATGGCACGATTCCTGCAAGAACGAAAACGGAGAACATGTGCCTTCACTTCCTCATTCTTAGATCTTGCCTCTCTGTCAGTTACACCTGCTGCGCTTGGCTATGTCAAAACAGGATGACAAACAAAACTCCTTGGTTTGGCTGGCATTCAAATCTCCATCCTTGCCTCTCAAACTGTAGGGGCAAATTAAAGTGGCAATTTATGAAACCGCAAAGGGGAAACTGAAGAAATAACGGTGCCATTATTCAGAACGTCTTTGTTAACAACATAGCAGTATCAAAGGTCCTCTAATTTCACTTCAAACTAATTAATTCAAAACATTTCCGTTAATTTTTAATATTGTTCGCAAACTGTTCTATTTTGACTGACATCGCATTCACAAAGAAATTGGAAACAAATTTTCAAAGTGTAAAGATGTGAAACCCGGGGTGGGGAGGGGTGCCTAGGGCCGCTCCAATCCGAAAGCACTGCAGCGGCGCGCTATTCGCTGATCATGCAATTTCGTGGTGCCGACAAACGTTCCGCCGGTGTTTTTGAATAGTCGCAGCAACATTGTCGTCATGTCCATTTTTTATATTTTAAGTTTTGTTATGACTAAGCTATATCATTACGATAGATGCCCCCAAACAAATCGCATTGAGTGACATCAGGGGCGGAGCCAAGATTTTTCTTAGGAGGGTTGCACCACTAAGGAATGACGTAATTGATGGATGACGTAAGCAGAATATTGGTTATATTAGAAAGTCGCAGGTCATCCCAGGGAGGGGTGCGCACCCCCTGTACCCTCCCCCTAGATCCATCCCTGGACATGATGAATTAACATCTACTTGGTCAATTTTCTCGACTCCTCGGTCCACACAAGAAATACCAGAAGCTAAAAAGGAAAATGGGTTTCAGTATCTACCATGAATATCAAGTCAGACCGACTATCTAGTTACGCATCATCGTCATCGTAACCAGATTTAATATCATACGTTTACAAGCTCAGGTTCATATATTAGCATTACGCTAAACAAGCGTTTTAGTTGTATGCACTTAAAGCTAAATTAAGTGTGTTTTATCAGGCTATACTGTTGCTATGGTAACCAGAAATATCTCGAAAATCACCCCAAATTGTTGGTCGAATGTCGCGTTGCCACATCACGTGTTTCGGAGAGCAATAAGGCCAAGTGTCACGTTGATGCCTCACAAAGCAAAATGTGGCTGGCCAAAACGAACACAATTTAATCCTCGATAGAGGCTGGGAAATATATTTCTTTTGGTTGTTAATTAGCCTATTCTGTTATAATTCCCATTGGGGTGTCCTGCACCTTTATTTACCACTCCTTGTGTCAAAATAACACCACGTGACGCCAACCAGTTTCCTGGAGCCCATTTTTCTTGGTTTTACTGCACAGCTAGTTTGTATATTTTTTCTTTATTCCTTAAGTTGTACCTCTGATTTAGTTGGTTTTCAATGCTTTTACAATGGCTTTCCTTTTCTACTTTTGCATTCATAACCGAATTTTATTTGTTGTAATAAACGGTATTTTAAATTTCGAATGTCCTCCGAATTTTACTTTATTGTATTTGATGTAATAGATCAAACACGAGAGACAGTGTTTCATCGGGATATCCAAACACCGAGAAGAGAGTTGAAAATACGACGCGCAGCGGAGTATTTTTAATGAACTTCGAGGTGTTTGGATAGCCGATGAAACACTGTCTCGAGTGTTTGATCTATCTTCTCAATCGAAACTAAAACTACAGTGAAAACGAAGAAATAAAATCGTAAAAATCTATGCTAATTAAGATCACATTTCCAAACCACGGTTACGGTTCTGATTTCCTTTGTTTTAACGTGATGAATTATTAATGAGTTTGAGAAGTAATGAACTGTAACTTTTGTCACGAGTCATTGCACTGTACGGTAATAGATTCGATTACTGGCGGCACCCTCCATAATCTGTTGTGTTGTTTGCTTATATACTTACAATAAAAATATTTTCTTTCCGGCTGAGTGAAGCGAAAGAGAATAGAAGAATGGTTTTACGAGTCAGTATAGAATAGAAGGTCACCCTCGCCCTCCTTCCAAAATACCAAGGGAGCAGCCCTGGGAACAACTTTGATAGAAGGCTTGGCAGCTGTCCTCGATCTTAGGTCCTCTCAAGAGAGTTGTTCTAGATGCGCAACAGCTGTTGCCATGGGCCGACGTAACAAACTTCAAACTTCTCGTGCTATTTTGTGATTGGACACTAACAATCGGAAAATCTTCGGCCTTTTTCGGAGGATTTACCAAAAACAGCGAGATTGAAGATGGGAGCTCGAGTTTTGCTACTGTATGTTGGTGTGGAAAACAGAAAATTCTCAAGTGCTTTACCGCTAGTGTTTTGCAGTAATGTGAATCAGATTTTATAACTGGTAGATTTTTCTGTTTAAAATTAAGTGATTATTAAACCATAATTAAAATTAAAGTCTAAATTTATTGAAGATAAAAGACGTACAAGTATACGTGTTAATACGAAATAAAATTAAATGAAGTTAGACTTCTAAATAAACACAAGAACAGCCGTGAACTGCATGTTATATTTCGAATATTGTGCATTATAAAAATCCACAATTATGAAGACCACTAAAGTCGCTGGCACCAAAGAGTGAAAATGGTGTCTCTATTTGACTGACATGTGACAGTTATAGAGACAAATGAGAAAAACCTTGCAGCTGTACGCGGAACATTACTTTTATAAATAAACTATTTTCGAGAGAACATGTTAATAACCTGAAAAATAAAATCACGGTGTATTAACTGCCTGCCTTTTCAAACCAAAGACTAATCGCAAATTCAGTCTAAATCTAAGAGTTCTTTAGGCCAAGTATACAAAATTCAAGCAATTGTGAATACTCATAATTATTCTGCGTTTCAGACCAATTTCCTCCGTATTGATGAAAAAGTACT
Source organism: Blastomussa wellsi (assembly GCA_947652115.1). NCBI lineage: Eukaryota > Metazoa > Cnidaria > Anthozoa > Scleractinia > Plerogyridae > Blastomussa > Blastomussa wellsi. The sequence continues at coordinate 15,483,395 of OX393573.1, forward strand.
TTCATATTCTTAGCGGAAACAATGCCGGCAACATGGGACAATGAAAGTTCGGATGAAAATTGCTGCCTTATAAATATGCCGAATTAACTAGGGAGGTCGACAGCGCACGTTTTCCAATCCTTATTGTCAGGAGACAAACAAAATTTGCGTCAATTCGTTGATAAGAGAAGGAAACATAAAAAACAGTCCTAGTTTTGATGAATCAGAGGGAGTGTTTGGCGACAAAATAGAAACATAAAAATATTCGCCGAAAACAATTTGAAATACGAAAGATATCTAAAATATCGTGATGGATTACGACGAAACATCACAAGAAGTAATCACAACCATTGCCATGATAAAATCTATGACGACCACTTCACGAAGGCGCTCTAGCAAATCCCCCTTTCTGCCTCAGATAAACAGCCGAAAGGACTCGCAACGAGGGAGCTTTTCCAACGCTGCAATTACTAGGTCATCGATGTCATCATCGTGGCCAGCGAGAGGTGTAGCCTTAGCAAGTATCGAGTTCAAGAAAAAACTCGAAAGAAAGAAGACAAGGTACAGTAAAGGCGAAATGAATGCTGACACAAATTTTGAGCAACCAAGCATTCTACGGCGCGCAGACTTCGCAGAAAAGCAAAACACACGGCTGATGGTGTTACAGTCGATTTTTTCAAATGCCGAGAAATCTTCGAACAGCAGTGCATCTGGTAATATCAAGTCAGAAAAACGTCCCACGGCCTCCAAAACATTGCTCACTCCGTCAAAAAGGTCTCCTTCGAACTGTATACCCATCTCACAAGGTGATCCTCTTTTATCTATTGCAAAAATAACGCCTCTAAAACGACCAGCGTTTCCAGGTCAAAGATCGAGAGCACCCCACATGAAATGACGGTTCAACGTGGACGACGGAATTTTCTGGCTTCTCCTTCGTGTTGACATCGTTATATCTTAATATATATTTGTCTTTCTTTTTAATTAAAATGATTTTGTAAACAAGCATTTGCTGACTGTTCGACATCTACCAGAATTTTTCTATTTTTCAGTGGACGTTTTAACATGACTTTTTCGGCAAATAAAATAAGCCAGATATTTAAATTCTTGTTGTGATGTTTCACGGTCGGAAACGCAAAGGAAGTCCCAGCCTCAGGCGAACAGGTCCAACAAAATAACTGAAATTCGAAATAATCAAATAATGTAATACATTTCAACTCCTTGAATGCTAAATGTTTCGAAAGATTCAACAGCATTTGTCACAAATTAATTGCTTGATAAACAAATTATGTAGATGCAAGAAAAAACATTCAGATTTCGAAGCGCAGCTGAAAACTGAAGTTTTTTGGAAATAACTTGACTTTACGAGGTAAAATTGTGGGTAAGATCTTGATTCTGTCTTTCAAATCAAGCTAATACCATTCCTACTACATTAACACCAGTAACAAGGAACTCGATCGAAGATGTGATCCTCTTTATTTGCATAATATACTAAATTTTAAGCACGCAAAAAATGATTTGATTTCAAACAGATTTATTTACATCTATTGGACGCCCAGCGCAAACAAAGTTTTTAATGGAATAAAATAGTGAATTGATGTATCGCAGGCCTTAATATTGTTTTGTCTATGAACGTCCAAGCTTCAAATTTGGGAAATCGAGAATAAATAGATACATAACTTACACTTAAAAACTGAAAATGCTTGACTACGATGGGTTTTCTGATAAATTCGCGAATTGCACTTTTATTTAGACCACCGACATAAAATGATGCTCAACCTGATTCGAAGATGAGACTATGCTAAGAGCACACTCGCTTCGTCTGATCTTTTCATTTAACCCACAAAGCAAAAAAATAATATCAAAATTTGCCATCAAATCGATTTGCCCTTCTGTTTCCCTGAAAAGTCGCCACGTTCTAATCAATACACTGTAGGTAATGTACGTTAAACGGTATACAGCTGATTTCGACCGAATATTTTTTGTTTTGCGAGCAAAATATCGTTTTCCTGCAAATGAAATATGAAATGAAAGTTTTGATAAATGTGCAATGAACAGAGAAGAAATATTTTAATAATCAAATAAAGGTTTTAGTAATTGCTCTAAATCGGCGGATGACTTTCACAGAAATCATGGGAAACGAACATCAAGACCATCTGGAAAGGATCAAGTGGAAAGGAAGCGCCAAGTGAGTAGTCATTTTTAAACGAGCAAGACATGGCAACGAATAGTGTTTTTACGAGAATTAGATGTTAATAATTTCTGCACAAAAAAAATTCCTCATATATTTCCTTAATCCTAGAACTCACATGGTCAAAGTTGATTTGTAAAACCTTCCGCTGAGCTTCTCTGGTACGGTTTATATTTCATGAATAACTCTGAAATCAATGTTTTGAACGTTTTACCTTTGGACTTTTTATACAGTCATAAATTTGTCTTCCTTCTCAAAACCGCCGCCAAAAGCTTTTGTAGTAAGTAATCACCATTTTTTTACTGTAGGAATATCTATCGCCATTCCCGTTGGAATTACCACGCTTCCGTCGGGGATTTTGGGCCCGGAAGAGGAGGGAGCGGGGAGGAGAAGGTGGGGGTGCGGGTGCTTCTTGTCCCTGGAGTATAGATCCGTTTATAACAAACGCTTCTGTGGGGGACGGGGGAAAAGAGAGCAACGCGGGAGTAGGGATAAGAAAGTGCGTCGATGATCCTCGCCATAAAAGGCGACCTACGCCGCTGACGCTTATCCCAGTTTCTGTAGGATAAAGCGATCAGGAAATTTTCTACTCCTCCCAGGATGGGATGTTAGTCCATCACAAGGTTACCTCCCCCCTCCAAGCAGTAAATTCTCCGGTACCCATTTTTGAGTTTTTGAATTGAGGATCTACATATCAACAAGTGAGTGATCATCGCAGCAACCAGTATACGTTGAATGCTTAGCTCAAACAGACTCGAATTTGAATTTTTTTGAACACTGCTTTGCAAACGTTACCGGGAAGGCACGGGTTTGAATCCCGTTGGAGCTATGACTTTTCTTCACCGATCTTAGAGCATCACACCGCTAATGCAGAGTCACGGGTTTGATTCACGTTGGAGATCTGTATTTCTCGTCGAGGTATCGCGTTGGAGCTCTGATTCAGTTTCTCGTCGATCTTAGAGCATCGTTAGTTCGTTACCCTATCTATCGAGGGGACACGGGTTTGAATCCCGTTGGAGCTCTGATTGTTCTTGCCGACATTACGGCATCGTACCCTTGTATATCGAGGAGAGACAGGTTTAAATTCCATTGGCGCTCTGAATTCTTTTGCTGTTGTCAGAGCATCGAACCGCTTGACGCGGAGTCACGGGTTTGAATCCCGTTGAAACTCTGAGTTTTCTCGCCGATCTTAGAGTGGTTTGAATTCCGTTGGAGCTCTGATTTTGCTCGTCGATCTTATAGTATCGTATCCCTATCTATAGCTCGTAAAAGTAATGTTCACAAAAAAATCGGATTCTAAATTCTGAATGTAAGTGTTTTATGGCTATACAATTAACTGAAGTTGTTCGTGAAGGAGATAAATCGTCGTTTTCTCGTAAACGAGTATGGTGACCTATATTTTTTTTACCCTTTCTCTGAGACTAGCAATCACTTTCTTCCTATAACAGGAATATAAACAAATTCCCATTGCAGAAAAATAAATAATCGACGGAAACGTGAACTTATTGAACAGATATTGTGGCTTCGAGATCACTGCATACCAGTAACAAGTTGAATCAAGGTCGACTGGAAATGCGTGCTTTCATAATGAAACATATATTAAATTGTTCCTTGAAGGCGATACAGTATATCTGTAGTTTTTTCCCTTGTTTTACTTTCTCCCTATTTTTTTCTTCTCCCATAAGACGTGGCATGAGCTAGTCAAATGAAAACATTTCTGAAGCTGATATTTTAACGAATTATGGGGTATTTTCAAGGTGCTCCTGCTCCTAAACGAATATGGGAACCCCTCTTTTTCATTACAAAATTTAAATTCGCTTACGATGAACAACAAATGGGCAAAGTTTGAACGAAAATCTATTGTCAGTTCTATTTCAGGGGAATGACCTTAAGACGTGCGTTTTCCGTTGTAATCAGTCCTCTTTAATTTATGCCCACATGCTTTAACTTGATAATTGCATTGCCTTTGTCAGTCTTGCATCCAGAATCTTCTGAAAAAATATGACAAACTGAATGTATATAATTCTTGGGTAATTCTTCACGAACGTTTGTAGGCTACCACACAGGACTTAGAGAGAGTTGCTTTAAAATAATTCTGAAAACCACATACTCAAATATCCCGCTTACCTGCCAAGCAAAGTTTCAGATGCATAACAAGTGAATGACTTTATAGAGCAAGCTTGTTCATCGTGAAAACTGAGTTCTTGCTCAATGTCCAAGCAAAACTCGTAAGAGGAGCGGTTCACCTGAAGTTGGCGGACGATCGGTAAACGTTACGGGAAGAGCCAGATTTAAAGTTGTCCAAGAGATTCAGTGACGAGCTCTAGGAGCAAACTAGTGTACTGAAAGACGGTTGCTAAATTTGAAAATGAAGGTGATCTAAAGTGCGCATGGATGTATAAAATCGCGTCGTTAATTAAAATTTCTAATCAAAATGTGTGAATATACGCGCAGCAAAGAATTAATAATACATCATTGCAAAATATTCACGTTGATTCGTACTTCTATTCCACTTGTAATAAATTTGCATAATTCCTCTAATTTATATATTTCAATTCCATTTACAAAGCAGGCGACCTGTATTTATCAAATATGGTGATGTTTCTCGGGCTATCTTTATAATGAGGACTGGGGAATCGGGGAATCGGGGAATGGGGAATGGGTTGGGAAATCTTTAAAACGGGGAATCATTGAAAGCGGGAATCTTTAAAATGAGGAATCTTTAAAAGCGGGAATCTTTAAAACGGGGGAATCTTTAAAAGCGAGAATCTTTAAAACGAGGAATCTTTAAAAGCGGGAATCTTTGAAACGGAGAATCTTTAAAAGCGGGAATCTTTAAAACGGGGAGTCTTTAAAAGAGGGAATCTTTAAAAGGAAAACCAGTTTTTAATTCTTATAGCCTACGAACATGCTCTCCATAATCCCCATTGCTCGGCGATACTCGACGATGAAAGAAGGAAAACGACAATACAGGATTGTTATTCGCTCATGAATTTTACATATAGCCGACATTTTATTCCGACTTGTTCTTTTTGGCCATTTTCACCAAGAAACCGCGACAAGACCGCATTCACCACGCCTGGTGAGGTGTTCAATTAAATTGTTGACAACCGAGGTTGGTTTATTGAATAATTTTCTTTCAAAAAAATAACTCTTAGTCGGCGTACGGACGTATGTCGCTATTCAGTGGATGGATGGATGGACGAGCGATGTATTTCACACCAATCAGAATTAGGATACCTTCTATCGATAACCAATAAAATTGCCACTTGCATGCATCGTTAAATTTTATATCAATATTTGTTTGGGATTCAAGGGACGGCCATCTTTATTTTCGTATAAACTTGGCCTTATTGGGCGGTGTTGGCATGATGTTTCCAGCACTCGGTGTAGCTCTGGCGCAGAACGTTGTGTGTGGGTTTTAAGCGGAAAACTGTTCGGAAATTTTCATGGTGGTGAAAAAGGTACGAAGGTGTAGAGTTTTACATGCTGCGAGCAGTCTGTTTTGGCGGCTTTGGGTTGAGGGATTGTTTTTTGATCGCAGTTAGTTGTGAATAAGAGCCATGTTGAATTTTAAAATGGTTCTGACTGAAGTGACGATAGCTTTAATTTTGGTTAAAATTGAAGTTGCGGATGTGCACAGCTTTTCCGAGATGAGTTGTTTGAAATCAGTAGAGCTGAGGGATCAGACATGATCAGAGACTTTGCTTCAGCATAGATGTCATACGGCATTTAAGAATTTGAAGTAAAGGAGGCCACATACTCAAGAACGCAGGGTATACTAATTCCGGAGAAACAGCTTTCATTGCAGACTTACCAGCTCTGGTAAATATCTCACGAACCGTTCGTAATTGAATATGGATTTTCGGCACAAATTTAGTAAAAACCAGAGAACAATGTACTAACTGTACTACGTTTTAAGAACCCTTTCGAAAGATTTATTTTTTCCATTTGATCCGCTTATTGTCTTTCAATAAAATACTTTGGTGCGTGTTTAATAAATCACAATATGACGCTTTGTGTTGAAAATCAGCGATGCGGAAAAACAAAGTATCATATTACAACATTTCGAAGAAAAACAGAAGTATCACATTACGAATGAACAAAAGTATCGTGTTACCGCTGTCAAGAAAAGGCTAGGAATCACGTTTGGTGTTGCATTCTGCACTGTCCTTTGAGTCTCTGAGGTTTTCATTTTAAGGTAGGAATAGCTTTGTTAATTAGAATTGGCATTTAGTCACAAGCGGTAGGTGGGTATGTATTCGAAACATCGTAATGCCGTGAAGTAATGAGTAGTGTTAAAGAAGAGAGTTTGAAAGCATTGATATTTTCTAACGATTTGTGGTATGGAATCCCTCAAATATTGCTGGAGACTTTGTGGCGGCAAGTGTAACCGCAAAGTAATCAAATTAGACTTTTAGGCGTCACACCCAAGTTAGCGACGTACATCAGGTTTGGGGTTGTATCAAGAAACCAGTCAAATTGTCAATCTCGTTCCCAGAGCCTGCTTTTCTTGATGCTGACCAAAAGAAAAGCGGGCTCTGGGGACGAGATTGTCAAATTGTTCGATAAAAATGGAATAACATGCGGACTTAATTGATTGATTAAACTGATTACTGCAGTTTTTACAGATATATTATTCATGGTCGACAGGAAAGTTTTGTCGTGAATGAATTCGCTAGTCAAAACGTATTTTGCGTTGCGGTCATTTGCTTAAGATGCACACGCCGTCAGCAAAAGGCCCAACACTAAATTGGTCATTGAGCGTTCGTTTTGGACGGGCTAGTTTTGCTGACCAAAAGAAAAATACCCAATACGTCCATATCAGAAACTGAAAAAAATAACTCTCGCACGCATTGCGTGCCTATGTTTACAGTTGGGTGAAGAGAGGTAGACTGAGAGAGGGTGAGAGGCAAATCGTAGCGCTCGCAAATTTTCGCTTTCGTTGCGGATTTTGGAGCAAAACAGAGACTGCTCGCAGTCTAGAAGAGAGGCACTGTGAGAGTAAAGTGCCCCGACCAGGACTCGTACCCAGACCACTGGATCCGGAGTCCAGTCCACGAACCATTTGGTCACCGCGCCTCCCTCCTCTAAGTTGCAAGTTTAAAGTCTTGCAGCGCCGCAATTTGCATGTCTTCAGTCAAGTGAGGTTTTAATATTTTAAAGAATTACTTTATTGAACAATGAGCACATCGTAAAAATGAACAATATAAAGCAAGCCTAATTATTTTACATCGTAGGACGTTTACCCCTGAAAAAGAAATAAACACGAACAATTACAACAATGATACAAAAATGTGAAAATGAACTTGAGGGGGGAGGGGACTGGCTATAAAAAATTAGAAGAGAATAACTGAATGGGAATTCAAAAATATAAAAAGATCTACAAAAAATTATATTTTGTGAGAAACCGATCTGTGACCTTTTGTTTCGTCGTCTAAAAGCGCTTCGTCACTGATGACGCTTTTGGAGTTTGTCATTTCTAATCCGTTTCAATCTTCGCCCCGACCTAAGCATCTTTCGTTTCATTCAGTCTTCTTGTGGTGGGTGCGGTGCGTTTCATCTCTTACTTCCCGACTCTGTTTTTGTTGATACAAGGAAGGGGAGAGATGGTCCTATAAAACGCTCGTTACCAGCTCACCTGCGGGCTGCGATGTTGCTCAAGAGACTGTTGCCGCCAAGGAACGTCAGGCCACCAATGGCAGCCAAGATTTTAAGAGTGGTGAACATGTCCTGCAGGGGAATCAAACAGATTATGTTAAACTAGAGCAAAACTATCATTGTCAGTACAGGCTTACAGCCAATCACAGAAAACCGCATGAGCCAATCAGGACTCGAAACTAACGCAGGAAACGGGCGTCAAGCGCGGGAAACGTCCGTCTTGTCGCGAATGGCTTTGATTTACCGGCTGCTGATTGGTTTTGAGAATAGCACGTCTGCTCTGATTGGTTCGAGGCTCAAGCACCGTTGCAAGCGCGGGAAATGTCGCATACCCCCATAATATTTTTTTCAGTTTCTTACTCCAACAGAAACCTGCAGTGGTGTGATGTTTTCACGTTATAAAATGTCATCTTATATTTAGTCAAGAAATCTCACTAAACTGAGAGATATCTCGGTGGAGATAAGATTGATCTCTGTAGCATCTTTCTGAGATCGTTAGCTCAACTAAGATTAAATCTCGCAAACTAACGATAAAACAAACAGATTGATGCAACTTATTTCACGATTAACCCCGTATTGCACGTTTAATGTAGAAGTGTCCTAATAAACATTAAATAAATACACCAAGGGGTCAAAATTAAATAGAATTACGTACCAGGCTGATGAAGAAGCAGTAGTACAACAGGAATATACCTGAAAGAAAAATTGCACTGTAATCAACAAGACAAAACAAGCTAACAGTTAAGATTAATGAAACACTGTCAATTTTATACAGGGACAATTAAACGCAATAGCATTCTGCACTTGTCGCAGGACTTGTAACCCGGAGGTCCTGGATCTCGCATCCTCCTTCTTGCCACAGATGTATTTGTGTTCGGTGGGCCCGAATTCAACTCGTCCACGCTTTGTAAATAGCCAACTGATCAGCCCTCCAGATAGTCGGGATTCTTAAAAATGTTCACTTGTTCGTTTCATATTTGGCTTCCAGCTTTAAATACAACTGATATATAAATGTATTTCATCTTTACAAGTCGTACTTTTACTTGGCAAAGATCAGTTGTTTGTTCCCTACAGAATCATTCTGAAGGCTTCTAATCTACCCTTACATATTTCCTAAAAAAATAGAAATCTAGTTTTGTTGGTGTAACGTACCACCTAGTCCTAAGTGGAACACTATTGAACCAAGAGAAAATTGGAAATTCGACATATTGGCTCCAAGCTTCACCCACTGCAAGAAAAAAACAAGAAACGTCGTTGGTGAATACTGTAAATTCCAGGTTAAGAGTAAGCGACATTAACGTTTTCAACCCGTGAAATGTTATCTCATATTTAGTCAAGAAATTACATAGTTGATATACGATGAACCACTGTAAAACCTCTTTAGCTCAAATAAAATGAAACCTTATAAACTAACGACAAATTCAAACAGACTGACAAAGAAACAATTTATGGTTTCTGAGAAATTTTCATAGAATGGACTGGGACTTCGCCTAAAATTCTTAGGACATGTTGTGAATGCTGAACTATTTACGTTTAACGTGTTTCAAATTTTGTTTGTTTTGTTACGGTTCTGTTCAAGGTCACACTATAAAATACGGCTTTAAAAACTATAACGCACATTGCGAGATTACCTGTTGATTAAGTTTTCGCGAAATTTAGTTCTGCCAAATTTGGCGCGAAAATGGCTCCTTCTATTTTCGAGAAACTATACGTGATTTACTCACCACTATGAGCATGATAACAAGAGGAAGGAAAACAAGGACAGTGAAAGCTGTGGAGACCGCCTTAGGAGGACGCTTCTCTGGAACACGGAACATGTGCTGAACAAGCAAATAACAAACAGTATATGTTAGTTTATGTTTAATTAATTTATAAGTAATGAACACCTCCACAATAGTGCAACCGTTTTTTTGCATCACATGAACCCCCCTCCCCACCCCCCTAAAAACGTAACGGTATGTAACGGAAGCACCTGAAATAACTTTAGCTAGCAACTTTGAAAGCAGTTTGGTCATTGTGTGAATGTAGCATTTTAAAGATCATTTTTTGGCATAAAAGAGTTCCTTGAAAAAAGTAAGACCCCACCCTTCGAACAAAGCATTTTATATGATAACCAAATCAATGCGCGTGCCATGATTGGTCAATCAGCTATGGTTTATTGTGCCGGTAAACTCATGGAAAAATCGCACGCTTTCTGAATTATTATATAAAAGCAAAGAATTTGTAAATCTCAGAGAAGTCAAGACTCAAAGACTCAAAGAATTTGTAAATCACTCGCTTGCGGATTGTAATTTACAAATTCTTCTTGTGTTCTACCAACATCCCGCGTGTTTTATCAGCCTATAAACCATAGTAACTTGTGGTCTATTGCTTAAGTAACACAGAAGCAACAACAGCTTCATCAGCAGCAGTACCAGCAACAGCAGTAGAAGCAGCAGCAGCAACAGTAACAACAGCAACAGACGCAGCAGCCACAGCAGCAGCAGTAACAACAGCAGCAGTATTACCTCAATTTCAGGTCTAGCACTGTACATGGTTGCTTTGTCCTTGCTTGGTTTGGCTGCGTCTTCACCAAATGTTAATGAAAGAACACCCTGTGGATGACACAATGTTCCACTGCTTAAATCAATGATGCTTGTTTCATTCTATGTTGTTCTCTCTGCTCAAATGCATTGCAAAAAAAAAAACAGCTGAACAGAATTCAGGAATGAACAGCACTTACAACATTCCACTCGAATGGATTCTGAATGACAGCATCTCCAACGATAAGATCCTTGAAAAGAAAATAGAAAAATGTCACTGGATGTAGGTGTCTATTAAAAAGTGGGAGTTGGGAATGTATTGTAGCAAGTTGTAAGTGAGTAGCAATTCGATTCGCTCCGACGAAGGGCTAACGCTCGAAACGTCAGCTCTTGAATCTCTTTACGGTGGCCAATTGACATTATCAACCCAGTTGATAAAACCAAATTATATTTATTTAGAGAGGGTAGCACGTAACAGAATAACTGATAAGCTAGTTTGAATAAAATATTGCACTCTAACCTTGCTAGTGACAAATGTTTAGCAGTTGAAAGAGAGACAGCACGCATACACACCATAATAAAAACGTAAAGACTAAAAATAATAAAATACAAGCAGTCCTACCATCTTGTATTTTCCAGACAGAGAACCAAATGAATCCTTAGCCGTGGCACCCACATCCTAACACAACCAGTAACAAGAGCCATTAGTTCAGAATCTAAATTCTTTGTAGGGTTCTCCTTACAATACTTTATCTCTCCTTGGGAGAATTTTATTGTTGATCAATGCAGATAACCTTGGTGATCAGGTGCAAAACCATCGTAAGCAGACTGCAGGAGGTAATTAGAAATTGCAAATTTAACAATGCTCTTACTCACCAAATCAAACTTGAACACTTTGCTTGCTTCTGGCTCGGCAACAAAGAAGATTTCTTGTTTTGTCTTTTGATTGGTGAGTCTAACAAACGCCTGCCGAAATAAAACAAGCATGGAAATTTGTATCCATGCACAAAGTGGACTCACTAGCTTAGCTACAGTCACGATTTCAATCTGAAAATTGTGTTACCGGTAAATCTGCTTACCTGATGAGGGGTGAATAGTTCTCCAGATGATTCGCTCTTCAGTGAAAACCTCATCACTACTTTCTGGTGGTAATCAGCTTCAATTACACTTGTAATAGCAGCGGGATACTTAACACTGTGAAAATAAAACGTAAAGTTGGCGTACAAGCGTAGTGGCCCATCAGGTGAGAGCTTATCCCGGTTTCTGTAGCATGAAGCAACCTGGAGAAATCCAACTACCCCCAGAGGAAATTCAACTACCCCTAGGGTAAATTCAATTACCCCTAGGAGAAATTCAACTACCCCTAGGGGAAATTCAGCTACCCCTAGGGGAAATTCAGCTACCCCTAGGATGGAATGCTAGTCCATTGCAGGCCTACTCCCATACTTATTACACACGAAGGGGGAGAGAGGCACTAGCATCCCATCCTGCCAGGAGCAGAAAGATTCCTAGTCAATTCATGCAAATTTACCTGAGAGTTTTTGATTTGATGTTTTGCTCCTTGTCGACAACTGACAACTCCACGCCTTCAACACTGATCTTGGTGACAACTTTGACTTTAACCTTGCAGAGAAAACATCAAAATTAAGACAGTTGAACAACGGGAAAGGCAGATGTATCCACTTGCTAGTGACAATTTTCCCTACTAGCAAATTGGTGAGCCAACTAGCAAGTTTTTTTTATGTAAAAATTAAAATTCTTATTGATACTTTTGAAGTAATGAGCTGAAAAGGCTACCAACCAAAAAAGTTTGTTCGTTCTTTCTTTCGAATTTCTTGACATGAAGCTCAGTTCGAACAGCTTTTATGAAATGCTTTGGAGACAGGGATGATTCTTACTCGCAAATGTTCACTTGAGGATATTTTTCACTCCCAAGTCCCCCAAAAACACTTGCATTTTGCGTGTTTGAGAGCATTAATTTTGAGCCCTGGTGTCTGTAACAAGACATTCAGCAGTAACACATTGACTTGCTCAAAGACAAACATCCTACTATATTACGTTCTGGATATTTTAACAAAACATCACATTTTTCATCACCGAGATGTTCAGAAATAAGGTTATTATGAAATGCAGTGAAGTCCTGAAATAATTGAAGGACATACATTGCAATATCCACACAACAGGAAATTCATACTACAATACCATTGGTTCTTTTTCAGTAAAATTGATAAATTTGATAATATTATAAATTACAAAAATTACAAAATCGTGCTGCACGTGTCATAACCTTTTCAAATTATGATCGTAGTACTGACGAATTGTTGCGAATGGTAAACTGGGTTAAACTGGACCATCAACGCCTTGTTAATAAATCTATATTGATGTATAAGATTGTAAATAGAATGGCTCCAGATTATCTTAGCTCGCACTTTGTCTTCCGTTCAGATACCTTAATCTATAATGGTAGATTTACGTAAATCTTATTTTGATTTTATACACGGCTTCCTTGTAAAGCAGGTTTTGTATTATTTCTCTTTTTATATTAGCTGTTAATGATTTAGTTAGGTAGTTAGTTATAGTTAATATTGTAAACTATAAGTCCTGAAGGAAATACCGTGTCTAAATAAAGATTTTACCCTTACCCTTAATAAAAAACATGGGTACAACAGTTGTAGAGAACCACTTCATTTTACCTGGCCGCTGGTAGTTCCCAAAAGACGCTTGTCCTCCTTGTGAGGCTTGGCACTGAAATGAGTTAATTAAGAGGAGTTCTTCCACAGATAACTACACATCGTGTTATTTTGTTTGATCATTGGAGAACAATACAAGCAAACAGATGCAATATATTTGCTCAACAAATGTTAGTTTGGAATTAAGGTTCAGTCATTGCATTTTGGCTCATGTCTCTAACTGTGCATATTATGATCTTTCCTGGCATCAATTTGTTCATGACATTTTTGCTGTTGTTCAAGCTGTACCAAAGTATCTTCTACATTCCAGGCTCTGTCATCATCACACCAAAAGAACTGCCAACCTGCCAACAGGCCATTCCAAGTTCTCTTTTACCTCAGTGTCAAAACGAGTCGAAGTGCAAAACAATTCGTGTGAAAATGTGTTGTGTTCAACCTGCAAAATCATTTTCATATGAATGGTTTCCCACTTAGACTCGTTTTAAAGCTGACGGAAAGGGGAACTCAGAAATGGCATATTTCAAGTCTTGAACTCCCAAGATGGAGTAAACAGGTTTGCTTCAGAGAAGCATAAGCTGACCTGATGTTGATGGTATAGACTCCGGGACCTGGCTTGGATGTCATGAAATTCAACTCGTAACTAAAGTAAAATAAAGAAAAGAAACATTGAAGATTCAGTTAATACTGAGCCTTTTTACTGACAGAAGAACTTCCTTAAATCATAAGTAAATAGAGCTAACACACACCATACTTTTATGTTTCATTTTGCTTATTTTGATAGGTGCGGTTACACTTGGCACTTTTACTGCTGCAGTAAATGAGCCTTTTACCACAGGAAATTACATTTTAGCGAGCGTGACTTTCAAGTTGTAAATTTCCACGGGTACAATGTATGTCAAAACTATCAAACAAAGCAAAAACTATAAAAGAGCCAATAAAGATGCGGCATTTGACATCAACATTTCTTTTACCTTGACAATCTTAATTAGTAATTGCGTGTAACCCTCTGGTTAACACGGTAAACTGAAACTCAAGTGTGATGTATGACGGAAAATACCAAGTGCCATTTACTGTGGGGCATGCAATCTCACCTAACGAGCCTTAATCACATGGCGGCCATGTTGAGTCCCGAGAGATTGAAAACGTTTGTTTTGCCACGCGGAAAACTTGTTCCCGAACATTTCAACTCGAGGCTCGGGGTACGAAATCTATTGTCTATAGCCAATATGGCCGCCACGCGAATAAGGCCCATACCTTAAGTTATCATTTATCACGGAAGCATTTTACACACTACTAATATGGTTGTCCAAACTATATTATTGAAAGTTCAAGTTTTATTGAAAAAACAGCTTCAGTTCAAAAATTTGATTTGAAAGCTCATATGAAAAAATTTATCATTCAACTAGTTTAAATTTGTTTTACTACCACAGAAGTTAGTACACATTATTATTGATTTTGACTGGGTACTGTAGATAATCATTATAACATGCAGTCCAAATAGGACAAAGGTGAAAAGTAAGTCAATCTTGGACTGTCTTCCTTAATAAGTACACATTTGTACACAATGTACATTACCTATGTGCCGCAAACATGCCACGTCCAAGATCTGTCTCAATTACAATGTAGTCACTGCAGCAAGATATTTTTATTTACATTTTATAATTGCAGCATTAAATGTTTTAAAATGTTAACTTGTGAATCGTTTGTTTGTGGTAAAACGTTCTTCTTGCATTTTATCTGAACAAGATTTATTTCGCCATAAATATAATATTATGTTTAAGTTGTTATGTTAACCATTCTAGCTTGTTTACAAGTCATTTAAAAAATGTAATTTAGGACAAAAAACTTTAAATATTTATGAAACACTGAAAGTTGGTTTTGTCAGTCATCTTAAGGCCGAAGATGACGAAATAAAAATTCCAAAACATTTTGTGTTTTTTTTTACTTCTTTTGTTAAATATTTTAAATCTTTCATAGTAAAATAATCAAATAAATTATTTAGTCATAAAAGTAAACTTGTTCATGGTTTAACATTTAGTGACAGTTCAACATTTGTTGTATGTTCAAAACAGTCATCAATTCTCTTTCTAGTTGTGATACAATACATTCATTTTAATGTAAGTTCCGAGAATTTGGTTGTACATCAAGATTAGAAGGTGGATTCCCAATTTCTCAAAACTCCAAGAGAAACCAAATTTGGTTCAAGAAATTGGGGAGTTCAAGAAATTGGGGAGTTCAAGAAATGGGAGTTGCCATTGTTGGATGACGCAACAGAAACCTGTTTTGAGTTATCAGAAGGTTTGAAAAGTCAAGGGTTTAAATTAAGAAATTGAAATTCAACTGTATCTCTGTTGTTCACTTTCTTCATTCTCCTCACCTTCCAGTTTGACAACAGACCAATGTTGATACAAGAAGTTAGATTTTGATCAGTCTTAGTAATACCTACTTGTCAGGCCCAGCAGTGAAGACCTTGTTGCTCAGAACCGTGGTACCTTCAGTGTCCTCGGCAGAAGTACCAGTGACGATCATTTTACCAAAAGCCTTGTCCATCACATTAGTGACACGAACCTACAGTAAAATGCATGGAACGTTGACATTGTAATGGCATCTTGTGCTTGGAGCATGCCTCTTACAAAGGAAGGCTTTTCTCAAGGACCATTTTTTTGTGAGAATCAAGTTAAAAATGACAACTCATTTCTCAAATTTCACCCACTTACAGCATTGTTACAGCAGTTCTTTTTAACTTGAATTAAATACATGTAGGTTGCAGGTTGAAAAACATGCATATGTGAGCCTTGGTTAGCTTTAGTTTTACTAGAAAGTGGGCATCTGGATCGAATGAGAATTAAAAAGTAAACATCTCTCAAACAAATTAAATTAATTTTAAACACAACTCAGAATAACCTTGACCATCTTTTTGTCATCAGAAACAACTGGTGAGCCATACAGCTGAAACACGACTGGTACATGGAACTGAAAAGAGATGAAGAAACTATTATTTAGTGCACAAACTATTATTTCCACATTCAAGTAACTCCCAGGACTTCCAAACATTGCCAAAGAATACCAGAGCTCTCACACTGGCAATTTCAAAATGTTGTGTGTCAAATTGATCATGTCAACACAAACCCAACAAGTAATGAAGGTCATTTTACTGAACTGTTTTTTGCAGAGGCGCAAGGAGCAGTTTTTTGCAGAGGTGCAGGAAACGCGATGACTCAATGCTAGTGCTCTGGGTTCCATTTTGAACAAAATCAAACACATGTACCTGATTGTTTCCAAGTTTGTCAAGGGCAAACAACAGTGCAGAAGTGTCGTTTACAGACTGCACATGCTTTCGTGAAAGCAGATAGTTAGCAAACTTGATCACTTGTTCCTGTAAACATCAATGCAAATATACACATTTCAATGAAATAATTACTGTCACATAGCTTTACTGAAGGTTGGAGATTGAAGTTAAAGGGTTTGAGTTAGTGTATATCAAGGTTTAACTAGTGCAGACCCCACTTTATGCAGTGCATGCCCCCCTTTGTGCAGTTTTTAACCCAACCAGAAAAAGAATTAACACTTTGAGGTCATTAAAACACAGTGAAGAAAATAGGTTTCGGATTCCAATTATGATCCCAACTGAACTTGAACCAGCAAATAACAAAAACGGTAAAATATAATTTAACTCAGGCTAGCTGACATCACGGTGATGTTGCCAGTTTAGTGACGAAAATCAGTTTACTGCACAGAGACAAACACACATGCTCAAACTATAGATACTAGCCTATACCTCCGTGATAGCTGGAGCATTTCCTGTAAATTCTGACATAGTATACATGGCGTGAACAACCTGGGCGGTGGTGTACAATCCTGCTTCAAACTGCAAGACAATCAAGATGTAATCAATTTACTGAGCACATGCATGCAACTCTTGACAGACTAAATGAAAAGAAACCTAGTGTCTGATGAACCCATCAACAAAACAGTCTGAGAAAAGTATGATTATTCAAACAAAGATCACCTGCAAATAACTGTTATCAACTTCGTCTGCCTGAGCCACTGTATCCTGCAAACGTGAAAGTAAAACGTATCACATGTTTTGGGCAACACACTATTGATAGACACTATTGTCACACTGTTGGTGTCCTCACATCATGTTGCCATGATTATGGTGATGATGATGACGATGATGGGGACAATGATGATGATGATGTGTGCACATAATGGTCCAGTGGATAAGGAAATTCAATCAATCCCTATTCTGTGAGATACAGATAATTCTGGATATTTTGCCATGACTTGTGAAGAGCACAGTCGCATAACTACAGGGGTTATTTTCGTGGACGGTGTGGTTGCATAGCTCACCCTAGGTAACTGACATGAAAAATTGGCCTGATTTGCGCCTTGACAGAGAACAAAATGTAGAGGATAAGAGTGCCGTGAAAACAAAGAAGGTCAACGGAAGTAGTGAGGCATGTGTACCAAGAGTACAGTACCTCAAGGAAAAGGAAACTTCAGATTGCAAAGAAAAGATGTTAGAACTGTACTGAGGTATTGCTGCATCCACTTAATATTTTCTTTGAGCCATCCGTCTATAATAAAACAATTCTCTCAAAACAATAATCTTGTGAGTTTTGAATGAAACTACTGCTCTACGTGAAAACACAAGGGCAGTTATTTGATGAAGCCCTTAAGTATAATTATAGCAATTACTTAATTTAATTACCTCAATCATTTCAGAAATGAAAGACACGTCAGTACCCTTAGGTAGCAATGTTGCAATAAGCATAGCAAACGCTGCCCTGCACACAAAACAAATAAAAATTTAGCATGTCCCACTGTGCAACTGTCTAAGGGTGCGTTCCTTTGGGATGATCTAGATCACGATCAGTGATCCAAGATCTCTTGGATCATGGTGCGTCAAAGGTGCCGGTGAAACCACTCTGAGCAAGGATTTGCCAGTTCCTTTGATGCACCATTACCCGAGTGATCTTGGATCACTGATCCTGATCTGGATCACCCCAAAGGAACGCACCCTAAGTTTCACCTGCATTATGTAAATGTCTGATTTGATCAAAACATTTTGTGTTAATGTTTTTCCAAAGTCAGTGTCAAAACAGTTTACATTTTACGAGGTGAATGTGGGAGGTGAGGGCCTAGTGCACAGGTCAGAATGGTGTGGGGTCAAGTCCCAGCCAGGCTCAGTGTGTGGTCCTCTTGGACAAGACCCTTTTCTGTCGTGGCGCCTCTCTCCATCCCAGGGTATAAATGGGTAACGGCAAATTAACAGGCAACCTAACAGGATGCTGGGGAGTAACCTGCGATGGACTAGCATCCCATCCAGGGGAGTAGAAATACTCCAAGTCGCTTCATGCTAAAGAAACCATATATAAGCACCAGCAGCTATCAGCTAGCTGGGCATAAAAGGTCTTGGTC
Organism: Blastomussa wellsi; assembly: GCA_947652115.1. Lineage (NCBI taxonomy): Eukaryota > Metazoa > Cnidaria > Anthozoa > Scleractinia > Plerogyridae > Blastomussa > Blastomussa wellsi. Next base: position 15,501,859 of record OX393573.1, read on the forward strand.
TTTTTTTTCTTTCTGATGAATGAATATAACATTGTGCTTACCCAGTGATACTGTCTTCATCTGAGTTGATTGCAGCCTTCACTGCCCTAACTGCTTCACCAGTATCAACTAGAACATGAAAAATAAATTTAAAATAAACAGGATTGTGACTGTTTAGCAAACTATAATGCTTAGTATGGAGACTTTTTTCTTGTAAAATTAACTGCAGTAAGTTACATGTGTAACGAATGAAGCGGAAATGTTTTTCTCACACACTGAAGGGAGTCTGAGTTCAACTGAAAGGGGGTTCACGTCACATGGTTCAGTATTAGATTCAATTTGTGTTTTGCCATCCACCATCACCTGACATCCCCCACCCACACACCTGAGAAGCGCTTTTTAGAGTTATTTGAAGCCAATGTTTGGTGCTGTTGCAATATAGCTGTTGTGTTGATAAAGGTCAAACTGCATGGTTTGGGTTGGCATACAATGTAGCTCCCAGCTGTGTGTGAAATTGTTATTTATCTAAAACAGCAAGTTACCAAAATAATAACAAGACTAAAGCCTCACCTTTAAGTCCTAAATAAGTTTGCGCTGCGAGAGCATAGTATAGGGTCTTCATATCAGATCCTTCTTTTACAGCTTGTGATAGTGTGGCCTCTGCACCTTTGATAGCTGGCAACTACAGATGACAGATGAACAGGTTTTTTTAAAGAAAGAAATTAAGCCATTCCTTAATATCATATGAAGTGATGATAATGCCGATGATGATGACAAATACCTTGAAAACGATGATGATGATGAAAATGATGACGACAATGATGATGATGATGATACTGCATTAAAATTCTAGCTTGGCTCCAAGGGTGTGGGAAATAAAACAAAACAAACCACATTGAGGTTGTGAGTTAACTTGTTTTCTTCTCCTCAGTCTCTAAGGCAAATTACCGTATTTACCCGTGTATAAGTCGACCTTTCACGACCTAAAAATCAGTCCAAAAATCCGCCCTCGACTTATACACGGGTCAAAAACTAAGACCCAAGCACCGGTAAAATAAATTCGGCACAATTAGCATAACAATTGTCTTTATAACCTTACGACAAATGTCTTCTTAATATAAACAATGATACAAAACACTTAGTCCTCCGCTTAGCGATCTGTTCCCACATGTAAATAAGCAGTTCAAGTTGAAATGCTTTAAAATTTATCTGCTTTATGTCGACCTGAGTTTTGAAGATACTCCCTGGCACAATTTCGGAATAAAGAACTGACATTTCCTGCCAAATGAAGCCGTAAATCTGCTGAGGAAAAACATCTTTCTTGCTTCGAACTCACTGCTTAGTAACCTGGCATAATGAAAGCACGTGCAGTCATCAGGTACCAATACTCGACCGATTTTGTAGCTTGGTTACCAAGTTTTCTAAACGCGTTGTTTATCGAGCATTCTCAAAGATCATTGATCTTCTTTGAGGTTTTTCCTGCCTGCTAAAGCTGCTTTTTCATCTTCCACAGTTAGAAAGGTTTGTCTGGAATTAGTATGTTTGATTTTGTAATCCTGTTTCAGACAGTATGGACAAAATGCCCACATGTAAATGTTTTGTTAAAACGATTGCGGACATGCGAGAATATTAAAACTTCATATTGAAAGTTGCTGTGATTGTTTGATATTTTCACTAGTACTTACCTTAAAAATAACTTTAAGAAATACAATATATTTAAGTTTCCCAATAACATGAAAAAACTTAGTTTTTGGCCCCAAAATTAGGGGGTCGACTTATATACGAGGTCGACTAATACACGGGTAAATACGGTATGTTATGAAACCAAATAAATTGACTGATTTCTTGAAGAACTCTAAAAAGCCTCTGAACAACAGGGGTTTCAAAACAAGGCGGCGGGTGCCGGAGTTCCACCGGCTACTTGACTATTATGCCGCCGGCTACTCTGGTCATAGCAATCAGCTTGTGACCAAACAGCTCACTTATAACAGCCGCCTACTCTACCAGTCGATGACACCTACTTCAAAACATTTTGAAATCCCTGGAACAAGTTATCTCTAAAACAAAATTGCACTGTATATAACACTTTTTAAATTCAGTATTCTGCAAGAAGTGGAATAAACAACTATTATATATTTATAGTTTATAAGATAGTCAAGCAGATGTTAATAATAATTGTGCAATGAAAAGTATACAATAGCATAGATGTGGAAAGCAGCTGTCAATCACAACCATCTGTCAATCAGCGTCAGTTCAATCCATGAAGAAGGCACCAAGAAAAAAACGCCTTTTAACCTTGCTACGCACCTTACAATTTCCCACAAATTTACCAATGGTTGATGCATAGAATAACGACGGCACACTGCTTCCGTCTGCCTCGTTTTTGGCAAATTTACAAACATCCTGGTAACAAACAAAAGGAAGAAAAACCATTCTCAAACTCATTACACCACGACGCACCTAACTGTTAGTTAGTTAGTTCTCTCCGCGCCATGAGGCGCATAAGGCTGCAACTTTCGTTTTCCAACCAGCCCTGTCTTTTGCTGCAGTCCTGGCTTCAGCACCTAACTGTGGCCACCTAACAAACTTTTGTGACAAGTTATAATTAGCCAATCAGAGAGCACGGATTTGTTTGAGCTGACCCGCCTCCTAGGAATTTTCAAAGCTGTCCTCACGAAACCTGTCACGCTATTAACAAGGAGGCGAAACAACTCAAACAAATTCGCGCTCTCTGATTGGCTAACTTGTCAAAAAAGTTCGTTGGGTGGCCACAGTTAGGCATGTCGTGCTGTAATAATTCATCAAGTTAATCAAAGAAAATCATAACTGTGAAGGAGGTTTGGATACCATTTGGATACCCGGAACCCATTATATCTATATTAAGGTTAAAAGATGTTAAAAAATATCACTGAATGTTTTTGATCTATTTGATCATCACCAGAGTAAAAATCTGCATGAAGCTGGGTGTTTTTATAGTTTAGGCTTTTAACCTTAATTTTTAATATATTTTACTGGCGAAATGTACATACATTATATTTCAAATTTGTGAAACTGTGGCTGGTGCTACCATTATTTGGCACGGCGCAATTTAGTCAGTTGTCGACATGATTCCAGTATTTCCAGGCCATTGAAACAACAGTCAACTTCACATATTACAAAAGAAACAACAATGAGCTAAAATAAAATTAATACTAACGAGCAAATCTGTACACATGGTAAACACCTATACACGTATACACATACGTGTAACGCGTAAACCTGAATGTGCTAAACATGTATAAACCCTTTGGTGTATTTCGGGTATATTCTGGTTCACTTATTTCCGAGTGGTACTGCACAAAGTATACAGCGACCAACAACAGTTGTCCATCTTATAAACATGCCCATCTTACACAGGTAGCCGTAAGAGTTTGTTGACTTATTATTAATCTGACTTGCAAACGTACCGTAACCTCAGTTACATGTAACTTACAAAAAGTTGCCAGCAATACCTGTGTCGGTGGAACTTCGGCCTTCATAAGTTTTAAAGCTAACACTGCATGTGCTGCTGTGTCCAAGTCTTTGAATGGCATCGCATCATAAAACATTTGTTTAAATCTGAGTTGGTCCTCGATGCTAAGCACACGGGACAGAGAGATGCCATCTGCATATATGGCAAATGTCAACAGTACAAGAAGACAAGCACCTGACGACATAATCATATCAGTTTAGTACATACACATAACATCTGTATATTTTTTATTTGATTTGATTTGCCACACAAACAAAAATGGAATTATATGTTAAGTACAATGAGTAAAAAATTACAAAACTTAATATAAAAGGGTTACAATTAATATTAAATAAAGAAAAGAAAAATGGCAAGGGAACCTAATAATAACCACAGGGTTTGCAAGCTTACATGTACATTGCAGGTTCCCTTTCAAGAAACACCGGATGATTAAATTAGATAAAGTAATTTAAGACAAGCCTTAGTTTATATTTCTAGATGTTTCTTTGTGTGCAATGCTAAAGGAGAACTTGACTCCGAAAAATAATGGCATTTTGCCTAGAACACCCTCAGTAAGACAAAAAAATCAGAAATTTACACCACCTAAGTGTGACGATGAGCAACCTGATCTCCATACCCCTACCATAGTCTGAAGGATGTTGCTTTTTGCTGCTATAACTAAACCTCTTTTCTCAACCCTCTGAAATTCAGTGGCCAAATTACATTATCAACCCAGTTGATGAAACCACATTATCTGGGAGTTAACTGTTTAAACATGTTTAAAATCGAATAAAACCTTGTGGTAAAACAAATCAAGAACACTGTAAGTTAAGAAGGAGTGGGAACACCATTTCGTGATTTTATCAATTAATTTTTTGTGTGCCAGAAACCAATGCAATATAATCAGACAAGAAATGTATAGAAAACTTAATCAAGCACAATTCTGGGTGCACAATTTCCTAATAAGGAACTTTCCTAAACTTTAATTCTAAAAATTTTTCTATGCATAACAAATATTGAGCTGTTGGCCTCGTATGACGAGGAAATTTGAGTTGGCATGGAATTTCTTTCCCTTGACTGAGTGTTTAAATAATGTTGAGGCAACTTTGGTACCAGCATGAGTTCACCATCGTTCCCTCTCATGGCTCTGTAATTGTTTACATGACACCACCACAAAATATCATACGACACGAGTTCACCCTGGTTCCCTCTCATGGCTCTGTAATTGTTTACATAAGGGCGAGGTAGCAGCTCTTGTTAGGTCTCACATGAATGGCTTGCGACGCATTGAGAGGACAATAGAACAAACAACAGGAACAATGCCCCTAGCCCCTAAAACAATAGCAACTGCTGCCAGTATAATTAGAAGCTTACGAGAGCTGCTACCCTACCATTACATGATGCCACCACACTGGAACTAGTCATACTGGTACTGGAGTGAGATTTTCGTTCAGGGACAAAATTCATTACAGTGTCACATGTAAATGTGGTATGACTGTTTGTTTCATATTCCTTTTTTACGGCAGAGTTTACAGCCATATAAAACTTGCACCCGCCGGCATCATGTAAACACCCCGTTAGCAATAGTTCAGGAGTAAACTAGACAAAACAAAGGATACCCCAAACAGGCAAAAATAAAAATGTCTAGCATACTTCACATCGAAAGCTGGTGATAGAAAAACTTGCACCGTTTACGTTTGACTTAACTACAGAATACAGAGCTACTCTTCTATCTATTCTGATTGAGGTGGCTCAATCGCTTTACTCCAGCGAGACCAAAAGACCATAAAATTAAAGTTTATACCACGGTGCAAATGGTCGCAATTCGAACACTTAGAATGAGCCAACAAAATCAACTGGCGATGAAATAGCTCTATATATCTTAACACAGCTCAAATTCGTTCTAATACACAGTTAATCTTTGCTACACTATATTTTTTGAGGTAGATCTTCATTGAATTGCTATTCACTAACCTCGTGCAGCCATCTTGAAGACGTGTCGTACAAAGGAAGAGGGAGATTGAAGAAAGCAACACGTGATAACATGGAAGCTCTGTTCCAGGCCTTACTCTTCCGCTTGCAAGCCGCATGAGTTCAACGAGTTCGAGTTGCGAGTATGAGATACGAGTGCAAGTAAGAGGTATTCGTTTTATTGAATTTTCGGGACTCGTTACTAGGAAATAGTAGTTTTCAATGCAGTGCAAAAAGTAGTTTACCAATTAGTTTGCTTTTTCATCACTGCAGTAAAAGAAGTTAACAGAGCACTAATTTGTTTTAAACCAATCCAGATCAAAAACCGATCGCGATTCAATCATGTTTATTTGCTTCGTTTTCTATACTGAACAAAATAATTCAGTCCACCAAAATAAATATGAAAAATCTGTTTATGGTTACAGTTCCCCTTACAGAAGTTTCACATTGCACGGTTAATTAGTCTCATTCTCGGTGTAAAACCCGTGAAAGACAAGACAACAAAGAACCTCGAAACGATAAAAACAAAAAAACAATAGCTCAAAAACAACGGAAAAAGTAGTCTATTCTCACCTGTCTCCCTCACGCCTATTGTTGAGTATGGGCACCAACAGTCTCGATCTGTTGACTAATATAATCCTAATATAAAACTGAGGTGGGTAGGGCGGGAAAAAGCCACAGAAACGAGACCTGAGAAGGATAGGCGTAAAAGGAAACGAATGAGAACGGTCAACATGTTGAATATAAACTGCTTAGCAGCTTCGAGAGAATGGCATCACTCCTTTGTCTACTCTGCCTTTTATACGCGCGAGGTGAGACCGCTGAGAATAGTAGTCTATTCTCACCTGTCTCCCTCACGCCTATTGTTGAGTATGGGCACCAACAGTCTCGTGTTGAAGATAACCCTAAAATACCACGGCGGAAACTACAAAAACCGCACAAACGGATGCCCATCCTCAAAATGAGAACCCCAAACTAAAAACCCCATCCTAACAAAAACAGAAATTAGGAACGAGGAAACGCAGAAACGAAGTCTTTTAAGCGATTAAGATCCGCATATAAAGTTGTGGAGGCGGAGGCCGCTAACTCGTTTGAAGACAATAAGTCAGAAGGAGATCCTTCACGAAGAACTTCAGCTAACTTCATGTAGTAAAGGGCAGTACCCTTGTTGGACCAACCCACGTGGGACATCACATCAGCGAGCTGTGATCCAGACAAAGCGAGGGTAATGGCGGAGCCCGAGCGGAAACCGTGTAGAGTCTCGCCTTCATCAATTTTCGCGTCCTTTAAATAATATTTCAAGCGGGCTTCTGCGGAAGAACTTGTAAGGGGCTTATTGACGATATGACCCTGGTGATTAGTGGGTCGAAATAAGTAGCCGTTGGAGAGAGTTATACGCAGTTCCGAGGCGACAGCCACATATGTTTCAATTGCCTTGACCGGGCAAAGCTGGGGATTTGAATGGCGACGAATTCCAAAGACGTTATGGGCGCCGTCTCGTAAAGTTTTACCCCAAACATGATTAAATAAAAAGCCATCGTCTTTAGGGAAACGCATAATTTCTGCGGTTTTCACACATCCCAGATCAGAACCTCTATCCGCGCTGAAGAATAGAGTTTTAAAGAATGCTTGATCTCGAGCTAGAATAAAGAGAGCGGAAGGGCTGACTGCCGGATCCGCCATTTTTCTATCCCATAACCTTGCCAGAAGTAAGAGCTTCGGTAGAAAAAACGGGACTGCTTGCTTGGGGACGATATGAGCACGCAATTGTTCCTCAGATACAGCCTTAAGATACCTTTGGACTGGAGAAGAAGCAGCAGGATTACCAAAACCTAGCATACTATTCCATTCGCCAGAACGGCCGGCGTCGTGAAATAGTGCACGAAGTTTTCCAATATAGGAATCCACGGTTGTAAACGCGAGTCGCTTGGGGCAACCGCAATCAGAAGCATCTTGGTTTGGGGCGTTTACACATTCAGCTACATGAACAACCCTTTTCCCGTGACGATCTTTCCAAATCAGAAAACGCGAAACATCTTCGGGGATGGCTGAATAGATAGACTTTGTATTAGGTAAAGAGGCTAAAAAGGTTTCAAATTCCACGCGCAAAGAGGATTTTTGCTTTGAATACGAAGACGTGTTGGCCGTTTGTGTAAGCTGCTGCAAACGAGCATCAATGGCGGCGAGATCCACTTTTATTTTCGAGGCAGGCTGACGCGGGACTGACTTTCTTTTGTAGCCACACATTTGGCAAAAGCGAAACAAATGGTCGTTGGCATAAGCACATGAAGGGCAAGCTGCAGCGGGGATAAAAAACCGCTGTACTTGTGGAAGATCCTAATAGGGAAGACAGATGAAAGACTAAATGAGAATGAATACCAAATATAGTTGAAAATAACTAAATAAAATCAAGGAGAAACAAAAAGTACAAGACTCGATGACTTTATTGAAATTACATCTTTAATGACAGAAACACATCAATGCAACAGCAAAAATGGATTTGCTTGCTTGATAATCCTTAAACAGTATTAAATACTGTGAGTCTAATTATTTGAAATCCGGAAAACCCAAAGGTCCCAGGGGATCGGCCTGTCACCCAAGATACCATCCTTGGAAGGGGTGAGAAGAACGCCACTAGCCCCTTTAGAGGCCAGCAAGAAGCTGGAAGAGCATGCAGACAGAAGCAAAGGCCACCAAAACTGACGTGGGACCACGTCTGGGACAACAAGGGTGTATGGCAACTTCAGGCTATTAAGATACTTAAAGACTTTGGGAATAAGGCAAATGGGCGGGAAAACGTAAGGATTCGAAAAAACCTCAGGTCCATACAAGTTAGGGGATTGTGCAAACACATTAACCCCTAAAGCATCAACTAAGGGACTTTCAGAAAAAAATGGTAGTGGTTTGCCAGATAGGTCAGTTTGGACATTTGAAGCTCGTGCCATAAGATCAACGGAGTGACCTTTAGGACCGCCATACAGACTTTGCACCAAATCCCACGTTTCTGGACTAAGTCTAGAGTCCTGAAAGCTTAGCCGACGGGAGGGAGAATTCGCAGGGTTCCCAGGGCCAGGAACATAGTAGACATGCAGATCAACGTTAAGATGCATGGTGGTTTGAAACAAGCACTTAAGAGCGGTCACCAAAGAGTGGGAACGGGAACCACGCCTGTTCCAAGAGTGAAGCAAAACCTGACTGTCAACAAATGCATCCACCCATGAGTTTCTTACCGTATTCCCAAAGGATTTTAAGGCATTGTTGAGGGCAAGAGTTTCCTTGGTAGCGATGTCGGCCCCAATAACAGAAGAATCCCAGTAGTCGGAAGTGCTAACAGTAATGGCACCCGGACTCAATACACCTCCCCAAGCAAAAGAGGAAGAATCCGAGAACAAACGAAAATGGCAGTGTTTTTCGGAACGCCAGGGAAGGAAGCCATTCCAGGTTTCCAAAAAGAGCCAATGCTCCAACTCTTGTCTCAAGGGCCCGAATAGTTTGACCGGTCGGGATGAGCGCACAGCACGAGAAAGGGCCAAGTTAATTTCGTTTGTATAAAGCCTTGCACCTGGCACGGCCAGAACCATTGAAATGCACTTCCCTCCTAACCTTTGGAGAGTAACCAGGTCGATGGATTCTGAACTAAGAGCCTGCTTGAGAAGAGAAAGAAACTTTTCCTTCTTGTGAGGCAATAAAATGAAGGCCTGTTTCTCAGAATCGGAAATAAAACCCAAGTAAGGGACTTGCTTGCAAGGTACCAAAGTCGATTTTTCCAAACCAATAAAATAACCGAGGGAGGAAAGGATAAAACACGTAAGAAAGATAGCAGCGTTGGCTAAAGCCAAATTAATGCTATCCTGGGAGGGCAAATTTTGATAAGCAACCGGAAGACAACCATTAGGGAAAGAAAGCTGACTACTGTGACGGTCGTCGATGTACAGTGAAGATGGAATGCCAAGCGACCGTAGATAATGAGAGGCAAGAAGGCCAGTGGAGTGATAAATGTAGGCGGACGATTTCCAACCAAATGGAATACAACAACTGACAAAAAAACCATCCGCCCCACTCGAAACCAAAAAATGTCCGGCTGTCCACTGAGAGTTGGATATGGTCGTAACCGGATTTGTCATCGCAGACAGTTTGAAAGAAGCCAGGGAGAACATACTTGGGTAAGTGCTGAACACTGTCCAATTTAAAAGGGCGGTCTTGAGTCCAAAGGTTGAGAAATCTGTCGTCATTACAAAGGCGTGGTTTGGTAGGTTCTACTGTAAGCGGCATGACCAGGTGCGGAGGTGGACATTCCCCTACCTTGCCCCAGAGGGAGATGGCGCCTGAAGCTAATCTCTCGATAAGAGTATCAGAAATAAACTGGGCAAACGCCTTGCAAGAAGGGTGATTAGCAAAAATGCGAGCAGGCGGTCTTTCGCAGTTATAATTGACTCCCTTATAGCGTCCTTTATAATGGGTAAAAAACTTGTCAATGTGGACAAAGTTATGAATCCAGTCTAGCACTTCAGAGAAATTGCTATCAGACGATTGAAATAACTTGTCCCATTGATCTATATGGCGATGGAGTTCACCCGCTCTAAAGGAACTTGAGTCACGGAAGGCCAAAAGGGAGGCGTCGGCAAATGCTTCTCCCGCGATAACTGAGGAGATGAAATCTTGACTAATATGGGCGTTGTCTGCCATTTCCTGGGCCTCAGTAAGAAGAGATCCCTTATAATTGACCCAACGTGGCGAGTTAACAGAAATCTTGGCAGGATCAAAGTTGGGAGTCTTTTCCCAGTCATGAAAAGGCATCTTGAAAAACTAGAACAGAAGAAAGAAAAGGTAAGGCCCAGGGAATGGCAAACTCAGCCCCGGTAATCCGAGAGGGAACATTCGTTCCCCTTGAGAATGCCACCCGAGGGAAGAAGAAAGAGGAGCGAGAACAATATAGCGAGTGGATAATAGTAAAGCGAGTGGGCAAATATAAAATATATAAAATATAAGTCGGTATTAAGGGATAAAAGGGTGAAGGATTAAAGACGGAAACCCCGAAATAACAAAAAATAAAGGAAACATAAGGCAAGTAAAAACAATGCACTATTCGCCTAGAGAAAAATCTTTATTGCATAAGATGATACAACAAAATTATGTTGAAGGACGGTTAAATCGAGGCTGAGCAGCAGAAGAAGGCTGACGAGAAGGAGCGCGCTTCCAACACTGGGGTGACTTATGCCATGGTTCACCACATTTGTAACAAATAACGCGAGAGGATGGCCGCTGATAGGCTTGAAAATATGGTTGCTGATATGGCAATCTTCCTCTACGCGTCTGTGTGCGATATGGTGAGGACCGCTGGAAGGACTTGTCAACCTTCGAGATCGTTTCGATAACACGGGAGAAATCCTTGTCAGCTAACAAAGCCACGAAATACGCCTTGAACTGTAGGCGGAGCAAAAGTAAAAGGGTAAAAATAAAATAAAATAAATAAACAAAAAACATAGCTTAATATTGCAAACCAAGAAGATGATACGATCCAGGAGCAAGTTAACAAAAGTAAGGCTACAAGCTCGTAAACGATAATGCAGGGCTGACAGAAATAAAAAATTTAAAAAAGGAACTGAATAACAAGAAAGATTCCAACAATAGGCAAGGAAAACACAAAAGGTGTAAAAACAACAATGTACTATAGCCATAAAAAACACAGCGCACAACTTGTGACCATGAAAGTGGCACGTGAAGCTAACACATTCGAAACCGCTAAATAGCTCAAATAAAGAGCGAGGAAAAAACATGACGGATTTTAAAGATGAAAATAAACAAACACACGAATTCAGAATTGCCCGCGAAGCCCACGTGAAAAGAGGGCAAAAGTTGAGAATCAGGGCGAAAAACAAACCAAACAAAAGTATAGCCCGCGAGGCCCACACAAAGGGGCAAATAGTTTATAACGGCGAGTAATATACAAAACAAAATAGGGCTTGCACAGCTCACACAAGACGAGGGCAAAAGTTAAAAGCAGGGCGAATATTTTACAAAACAAAGTTTTAGCCCGCACAGCCCACTGGTAAAGAGGGCAAACGTTATAAGCAGGGAAAATAATATGCAAAACAAAATAGCCCGCTGAGCTCACACAAAACGAGGGTAAACTTTTAAAGCAATTTAAATATAGTGTAATACGGTAATTATATCCCGTACTAGCCTACACGAAACGAGGGTAAAATTTTAGAAGCAGAACGAATATACAAATAAAAATTTAGCCCGCACAGCCCACATGAAACGAGGGCAAACGTTAAAAGCAGGGCGAATAATTTATAAAACAAAATGTAGCCCGCTCAGCCCACACGAAACGAGGGCAAAGTTAAAAGCAGGGCAAATAATATATCAGACAAAATTTAACTCGCACAGCCCACACGAAACGAGGGCAAACGTTAAAAGCCGGGCATATAATATATCAGACAAAATTTAGCCCGCACAGCCCACACGAAATGAGGGCAAACGTTAAGAAGCAGAGCAAATAATATATCCAACAAAATTTAGCCCGCGCAGCCCACACGAAACGAGGGCAAACGTTAAGAAGCAGGGCAAATAATATATCCAACAAAATTTAGCCCGCACAGCCCGTAGAAAAGCGGGCAAATGTTAAGAAGCAGGGCAAATAATTTTAAGAGGAAATGAAACACAGCTCACGTAGGGCAAACAACATACAAGGTTTGGAAGCGAAATACTAGGGAACCAGAACGAAACACGTGGTAACGAACGGATAAAATAAAGTTTCACAAACCTCCAAAGAAACTTCGTTTGCTTGCACTGGTGCTTGTGCAGGCGGTTGAGCCTTGAGCTTGATCTGCTAACGCCGCCGGTGCTTGACCTTCTTGTGCTTGGTTTTGTAAGACAACTTGAGCTTGTTGGACTGCATCTGCAGGGACTTGCGGGTCAGCCATGGTAATCTGAACAGCTTAGCAGCTTCGAGAGAATGGCATCACTCCTTTGTCTACTCTGCCTTTTATACGCGCGAGGTGAGACCGCTGAGAATAGTCGCAGGTTCTTACACCGAGATAAACCCCGCGTTTTGGCTAAAAATGAATATTGCCAATTTGATCCCAAGCCTTTCTCATTTTAAATGTGTCGATAAATTTAGTTACTCTCAATTGGGGACACGACTGACTTTTGTTGTTTATTTTGTATTGTACAGAGCCCGACTTCTTCAAGATCATCACAGAGAGGTGTGCACATTTGGATCAGTTTACCAACGAGATGTCGCATATGGGAAATACAAAAACTGGTGTCTGTGTTCTCGTTATAGCGCGTTAACACTGATCAGCTGGCACATAATTGTTGTGGAGGATGGAGGACAAGGCAATTATCAACGAAAGGGGAACCAAATGCCAATTATAACTATTGTAGCACCAATTGGTTTATTTTGCTATTAGTTTTAAAATTAACTTATAGAACACTGGAAATTTTGACAAAATCTTTGATTACGTATTCACTGAAGATGGCGGATTTTTTCGAAATTATATAACGTTTGGCCTGAATGCTTCCTTACCTTGACAAAAATTTTACGTCAACTTCGGAGACAAGTAACCCACAACAATGAGTTGCTTTATTTAGTTGCTTTCACTTTTCTGGTCAAACCATTAACACGTCGGAACTTCATGTCAATTTCGTCCAAATAATATATTAGGGTGTCAAAGTTGAAAGGACGTCCAAACTCCACTTTAATATTCCGTTTCAAAACCTTTTAACTTTTTAAACTTATTACCGGAGTATCTCAATATCGTTTAAACATATTTAAATACATAAAAAAACCCCCCGATTTTTGTCGTGACTTCGCTGCCGTCTTATGCAGTTATTTGGCTTTTTGTTAATGGCATAAAATAATCGAAAATTAATTATATTTAGTCTCGCAAACTTGTAAATACGATTTACCTGATAGCATTTATACCGTAACAGCTGTTGGAAAATTAGGGTAACACTTTGAATATTGATTGCTCGGTTGGGTGGCACCTGTAAATTTGGCAACTTAATTGCATCTTTTAAAGGTCTTTAAATAGATTAAAAATTTTGAACCTTTTCCTTTCAAACTTGTCACCCGCGGAGTAATTCTAAATTCAAAATGCAAGTAGTGATGTCGTATTAAAGTAAACTTGTTTAATTGTATTTTGCGGCTTGTTGGGGTGATGATTTTTATCGGGCGAAATTACAAGCAAACTCTACTCGCATAATAAAAACGAGCTCGCTGAGAATCGCCGTTTGCTATACGGCAAACAGAACATCTTAAATGCGCACACCTCTGTACTTGTGTTTATGCCCGCTGAAAGTCAGCTTTGAGGAGATAAGAGGGAAAAAGAGAAAATGGTACTGATGACCTACTAAATGCTTCTTTTTGCACTTGTTTCATGGGCGGAGTTATTCTGTTTGAAAGCTATTTCTGAATTTGATTGACATGTAGAACTTTTTTCCGCGAAATGCGGCAATTTTTGCCTCTGATCAGTTCTTGCCTATAGAACTAACCCAAGGTCAAAAACGCTGGATTTGAATTTACCTGAAGCGTTAAATTGCTTAAACCATCAACATTTCTAGCGACAGTTTCCTGAAGGGAGAACTTATACTCAAGAAGGTATAAGTTGACAAATTATTTGTATTACTTTATTAGCATTTTCAGCAGCTGTTTAATTGTTTATTTTTTATAAAAAATAATAGTCATAAACTACTACCACTTTAAATAAAAAATCTAAGAAGCGAGAAAATTTGGGATGGATAGCAGTTTTCTACGGATGAAAATCTTTTTATACAGATTGCTTCCATATTGGATGAAGGTTTTAATGCAAATACGAGACTTTATTTTCACCGCTTGTCATTAACACCAGCAGTAGAGTGGTATTTCGTCGAAAGTCGGTCGAAAGTGCAAATTAATTATCGGAGTTCACACCGTTGTCGCTGGGAAAATCGATAAATGGTTTGATAATATTCAAAGGTTATAAGGCTTAATTGCACTTGGAAAATGAAACAATGCAACGAGAAAATATGAACTGCGAAGAATTAAACAATCATACGGAAATTGCAGCGCAATATTTAGAACTTTTATCAGATCGGCCAAAATAAGAACGTACGCGACCCAAGAAAAATGACGCCGCTGGCGAGTAAAATACCCAGATGGCCAAAGACAAAAGTCCACCAATCAGATTGCTTCATTATCGGTCCAACGTTTGCTTAGTATTGCACCGAGTATTGTCCCGAATGATCCCGCGTACGACTCGTGCGCGCATTGTAAAGCAGAAACCACCGATACTCTTTATTGCCTTGTATAAAAACAGCATTGTGGGGACATTGGTCCGGGGAAAAATGGCTCTCGGATGAATGACTGGATACGGAATCGTATAATCTTTATATTGTTTATTCGATCTATAAGGAAAACACATAATTATTGAGACACCTTTTAGCGAACGATTCATGAAATTACATGGGAAATTATAATGCTCAAAATTCAACCGATTACAAAAACACATTACTTACTTCTGTGGCGATATCGAGTCAAACTTATTTCGGTAACAGGTCAGCGAAACGGGTCAGCAGATCGATCAGTAAAACACTACAGGTTAGCGATGTTCAACGTAAGGTACAAAACTCTTTGTGACCTTTGTCTCTGATCTCGTGTTATTTTAGGCGTGTCATTCTAACTAAAAGATCAACTTACTTAGCGATTACGCCATCGACTGTCAATCACGTGGCTAATTAAATAATCAAATGTCAATAAACGAAATTAAATATTCATAAACGAACATTCTCCGCCCCGATAAGGGCGTAGTCCTT
>OX393573.1:15519596-15635372 GCA_947652115.1 Blastomussa wellsi
TCCTCAGTTTGCTGTTTTGCTTCCATTACTGTGTCAACAGAATCGCAAATGTCATCCATATAAGCGTTTTTCGTCACGACTTCGGCTGCCTTGGGGTGGGTAATCTTGCTTTCTTCTGCAGTTTTCCTCAGTGCTGTCTGTGCCATCGCTGGAGCAGGTTTATCACCAAAGGTGAGCACAGTTTTGACATATACATCTGGTTCGCGGGAAGTTTCGAGATTTCTCCATAAGAAACGATGAACCTGTTGATCTCGTTCGGGTATTAAGATGCGATGGTACATCTTTGATATATCTCCGACCAGAGCGACTTCCCTTTCTCTAAAACGCAGGACCACGCCAAATAGGTTGTTCAGCAGGTCTGGGCCCTTCATCCAATAGTCATTCAATTTATGGCCTTGGAACACAGAGGACGAATTAAAAACAATCCGAACGGGCGTGCTTTTCTTTTCTGGTCTTACTACTGCGTGGTGCGGTATGTAGTGTACGGGGCCCTTGTAATTCTTCACCTCGTCTTCTGATAACTTCCTGCAGAAATTCATCTTCCCCATTTCGGTCATCTGTTCGTCATTTGCCTTGGCTTGATCCAGGTTCGACTTTAGGCGACGTTCTATTGCTTCTAGCCGTTTCAGCGCTAGCGATCTGTTATCAGGAAGAAGATTTGGATCCTTCTTCCAAGGATATGGAATCATCCACTGTTGTCCAATTTTCTGACAAGACTTGCTGATGACTTCCGCTTCTTCCCTTTCCACTTGGCTAAGCTTGTCGGCTTCACAGACGCATGGCTTTACCTCGACCCCCATGGACTCGGTTTTCCAGAAATCAGATATGTCTACGGGTGTAGCGTACTTGACAAACAGTATGCTACTCGCTGGTTGGTCGTTCCCTGATGAGCCTCCAAATACTACCCATCCCAGTGGTGTCTGTCTCGCTACAAGCTCTCCTGCTTGTCTGGTCTGGCCTATGTGCATGTTAGCATGGTCAATGCCTATGAGGATATCAATCGGTCCTCTTCTACGTCTGATCTTCTCGCTTGACAGTCCCAGGAGTTCGGTGATCTGTGTAATCGGAGCTGAAGCAACGTCATCACTGATGTTTGGGATTCCAATGGTAGTTATCGAATGCTTCTTGTGGTCATCTACAGAACTGACAGGTACTCTGTATTCCTTTGTTCTTATGGTTTCCTCTTCACCACCAACTTTTGCTATGGTTACGGAGGTGTCTCTTCCTTTGAGTCCAAGTAACTCCGCAATGTCGGACCGGATAAGACTTACTTGAGCACCAGAATCGAGGAGGATATTTCCTTTCTTCTGGATTCCGTTCTGATCGTGAATGTTTGCTGACATAACTGGAAGAAGAGCTCCCTTACCGGCCGCGACAGCTGCTACTCCTATTCTGATCGCGTTGTTTTTGTGTAGGAGTGGATGGTGGTAATGTTCGCACTGTTTTCCGTTTTCCTGTTTTGTGCAACGTTGTCTGCGGCTGCAATTTTCCATTCTGTGTTCTCTTCCGGCCCTTTTAAGGCACCCGAAGCACACGTGATTCTCTTTAGCCATCTTCAGTCGCTCGTCGACACTGAGAGCAGCGAACTTGTGACATTGATCGGGCCAATGGGCTGAGTTTCTACACATCCAACATTTGTGCCATGTTGCGTTACCTTTATTGCTGTCATCTTTCAGGAAATGATTAACTGAGCGGGTGCTTGAACCGGTTCTCAATGGCGCTGTTGCACGCATGCGTGACTTCATCTCCACTGTCATCCAGTCTATGAGTCCTTGCAATGTCGCCTTCTTTCCGTCTCGTTCCAGTTCTCTTGACCACACCTTCCGATCGTCAGCGCACATTTTTTGTTCAATAATGGACAACATGTGGCTGTTATCCATATCGCTGGGAACGCCCACTTCCTTAAGAGTGTTAAAACACCGCCTAATTAAGTGTGTCAAATCACAAAATCTGGCATCTTCTCCGTCTTGCAGCGCGCGGAACTTAACGATATCTTGTGTTATGGTGTCCGAGACGAAACGCGGATCGCCGTAAATGGAATCCAAATATTCCCAAGCGGCGTCATAATCGGTGCCAATCCCTTTAATTAAATCTAGCGGCTTTCCGTGGAGACATGTGCGTAAAAACGTGATTGAATCTCGTTTGGTGTATCGTGCTTCGATTGCGTGTTTGAAGTCTGCTTTGAACATTGCGTACTCTCTCACGTCTCCAGCGAACTTTGGTAATTTTGGCTTTTCCATTTTAAAACCACAGGCGTTACTTGAAGTACTGGGATCATTAACGGGATTTGGAACTTGTACAAATCCATTAACACTATTTCCGGCACTATTATTATCATTACTTAAGGGTGGTTGTGAGGTTTCCTGACAGGTATCTGCAGCATTAACAATAGGGATCTGTTCATTATCGTTTAACGTGTGACCGGAAACCACATCCATTCCAGATTGCATACTTGAAATTCCGCTGGTGTTTGGCTCTTCACTCCCACTTTTCTCAGGTTCCTCACTCGCAATTTTCTCAGTATTTTCGCTAGTTTCCAATGTTTGCTTCTCTGGGGTGACTAAACTTTCAAAATACATCTTAGCGCGCATTACATAGTTCATGAAGGAACCCTGGCATCCTTCCATCCAATTTTCAGCTTCTTCAAACGCCGTGTCATCATCTATCAGTTTCGTGTAACCTTCATGCTTGACTACCAGGTCATTGTACGCTTTCTCTACTTTATCTAAGGCATCTCTTACCTCTGATCCGGGTCTTTTAACTTCAATTACGCTAATCAACCAGTTACCACATCTTGTGAAGGCTGCCTTTGCGTTCCTACGGGTTTTCTTCGCTTCTTTCAACTCTTCTTCGGTCATTATCGGGCGACGGGTCTACTTTCCACACAGGTCAAAGCACGTGGGAACCATCAACCATTTATCCCTCAGTCCAACGGGTCAGCAACAGAAATCGAATGTTTATGGTCCGGGGAAAAATGGCTCTCGGATGAATGACTGGATACGGAATCGTATAATCTTTATATTGTTTATTCGATCTATAAGGAAAACACATAATTATTGAGACACCTTTTAGCGAACGATTCATGAAATTACATGGGAAATTATAATGCTCAAAATTCAACCGATTACAAAAACACATTACTTACTTCTGTGGCGATATCGAGTCAAACTTATTTCGGTAACAGGTCAGCGAAACGGGTCAGCAGATCGATCAGTAAAACACTACAGGTTAGCGATGTTCAACGTAAGGTACAAAACTCTTTGTGACCTTTGTCTCTGATCTCGTGTTATTTTAGGCGTGTCATTCTAACTAAAAGATCAACTTACTTAGCGATTACGCCATCGACTGTCAATCACGTGGCTAATTAAATAATCAAATGTCAATAAACGAAATTAAATATTCATAAACGAACAGACATGTTGTGGGTGCTCCCGTTCTTTCTCGACCCTTTCCGCTGTACACATCTATCTGTGAAAGCTTTTCCAGTCGTGTAATAAATCTCGTATTAACCAAGCTTGCTCAAGACCGTACTGGGAAAGTATCGGCCCTCGGTCTTTTCTGTAAAAACGCTCCCTTTGCAGTGACGGATCCAGACCTTGAGCTAAGAGGGGTGGGGGGAGGGGGGAGGGGCTTTACCGAGCATTGAATAGATTTTGATAAAATGCGATATAGTATATAAATTATCCTTGGTGAGCGCTGCAATGGGAAGGCGTCTGACACTTTAGTGTTAATTTAGACTTTTAAGCTTCCTGCAAAGGAACAAACGTCAAAAATTAACCACCGGCTTATTCCGGCAGTTTGCTTTCAATGGATTTGTTTAGAATAATTCGGTAATTTTTTTTCTAGCTTGCACGCTTTCGCCTACCAAAAATCAACAGAAGAACACATTGGGAACAAAATCCTGTGATGTTAAATTTATTTTATTTTACTTTTTGACTGTTGAGTCCTTTGCTTGAGACTTGCGAACGTTCGGTCGCACTATTTTGTCAAATCCGTCGCGACAAGATTCCTTTCCATTACAGATAAATAGAGACACAAAGCCTTCCATTTAGCCATTTCCTTGTCAGCAAGAAAACTGACAATTTTATCATTGACGTGTAAACAAAAGGTATAATGTCATAGTTGGTATTGAATTATTCCATGATCTTCACAAATCCAAATTCAAAAAAGGTGTGCCATATATTCAGTCAAAGACAGGTGCTCATTGGACTAGGATGTGGTTGTTTTTGCTATTTTTGTTGATTTTTTCTAGGTGGAGAGTTTCAACATTTGACACCAATGTTTATAACTTCGGCGTGAAGACTAAATTAAAAATGATATTTGACAATTGCCTTTTTGGACGACAATAATTTTTTGCCGTTTCAATTACAGTTGGTCTCTGATGTCCCTGATTGTACGGCTTTTGCCATAGCAAACGTCCCTGAAAACAATATTTATTTACCGACAGTTCTCGAGTAGCATGACATAAAATCCATCTCATCTATCCATTATCCCATATTCTTGAAAGCCGTTGCAAATAGGGCCACTCACATTATTTCGCAGTTGCTATTGATCTCCAAGCTGGTAAATTTAGTACAACAACTACCTGGCTTCCTACGATTATGCGTTTACGTGAGCGAGATATTATTAATTGAAGCCAAAAATAAATAAGGGAAAGCGGCAAAATATTGATTGTTTGTTTTCAATTTCTCCATGCTAATTTCCCCACATACTGTAGTAGGCCAGAAAACCACGTCCTTAAAACATTCCTCCCAATAGCAAAGATCGTCTTCAGTTAATTTGACAGTTCTGGTCTATAATTTGCTTATTTTCCGGTTTCTCGCAAAACTGTAGAGCTCTAGATACCGCATTGCCAAAACAAATAAATTAAGATTAAAAACAGTGCGATGGGTAAGTCTGTTCTGCACTTCGTTAACAACCAGAATTTTAAAACAAGTTTCTTTTGCTTCTGACTGCAGATTTATTTCTTTCGAAGAAATTTAGTAGTTTTATAGATTAAAATTTTACGCGAAGTAAAATATAATGCAGGTTGTGTATAAAACTCTTATAAACAACAACTGAAAATAGTTGTCTGTGTCTTCCAAGGACTGTATCGGTCTGTTCGAAATTGAATGACTTACAGCGAAAGCGCGCTCTGCGTAATTACCGGCTAGTGTGCTATCGTTCCCATTTTAATAATACAGTATACTTATAAGGCAGTTTCGATGTTTCCTTTTAGCGATATTTTTCTTTTTAACACAATCAATTTAATCGAAAATCTCACATTGACTTTTGACTATATTTCTGCTTCTGGTTGTAATGCGCGCAGGTGAAATGTGTTTTGTTTCAATTGTTTCTGTCATTTTCCAACCGCGGGCATTGTTTCCACAGCCAATAATTCTCGGCTAGAGGATTTGACCTGAATTAGCATAAACTCAGCGGTCAGAACCCACTAGAGTTTTCACTAAGTAAAGATTGCAGCGCAAGAAGATATACGATAAAACTACGCGACAAGCTGGTAATTTGCGGTAATAGTGGTCGATAAAGGCGAAAAACGGCCAGCGACTAAACTCGCCATGAAGAAAAATGTTGGTAGCGCGAGAGTTTCACCCGCTAATGTTAAGTGGAGCGACGAAATTGAAAAGAACCTTAGTGCCGCAAACAGCACACGGAAAGGCAATTCCAGCTTAGAACATGGTGAAATCTCGGGAGCGAGTTCTATAAAAACTTCAAGGACTCCAAATCTAGATAGAAGTATTTCGGAGTCGAAAATTAGTACATCGAATGTAAAGGTTGCTTTCACCAAAGATAATTCACACAACAATACACAAACTAGTAAAATGCGTCTTATTTTCGCATCAATGGGAAAGCTGGTCTGTTTTCCATCTTGTTTCAATGTCGAGTTTGCATCTCGGCAACTGGAGGAAATATATCAACGATATTACTGCCGGCAAAAATTGGACAGAATTTTGTACATAATTTTACTGGATTTTGTGGTTAATCTGTGCCTGATTGCCATGTACTCGGCAGTTTTTAACGAATCGAACCCGGCAACACAAGTCAACCGCCTTATACTGACTTGTACTTTCTGTACTTTAAATCTTATGTTTATCGTATTATATTTTTTGAAGCTTTTCCCTCCTCGGATTTTCAAATGGCTACCGTATATTGTGTGGCTTACTGTGTTTTTCCAGTTGCAAGTGGACTTAGCGATTGGATACGATCCTCTGGTTCCGAGTGATTCCGTGGGGATGTTCGTATTTTTCATGTTCATATCGAATGTAATGTTGCCTGCAAGCTTGGTCATATGTACAGCACTGGCGCTGCTTGCCGGAATGGGACATATTGTTATCACAAGTATTCTCGCTAGACAAAACCGCGAGCATTATGGAAGACAGGTAAGTAGGTTCTCGAATATACAATATACTATTTTTTGTAGCAGGGTTAGCAAAATGCAATTTCCGGGAGTATTCGCGGTGAGTTCTCATTTTAATCTTCTAGTCAGTGAACACAATTCACAAACTCGAGATTGAACATTACAGCTAATTGTTGCATAATTTTCGAGATCTTACGAAACATAAAGGTTGTTGTTTAGCTTAGGCGGCGATTGGAGATATTTTTCCATGGAAGTGATATTTTACCGATGAAACGGTACCCGCCGAAAGACATCCCCGCCTGTTTTAGAAGCAAACACATAAACATAAGCTGGGTATACCAAAATTAACGATTGCAACAGAAATTAGGCACCTTGGTTTTCTTCACCTTTGTCAAATATCCTCAATATAGTCGTATTCGGAATCATATTTCTGATCTCGGATATTTAAGATTCTTGCTAGACATGCCGAAAAAATCGTGTTAATTAATCAGCGCGTGAAAAAAGTAATGGTTTTCAAATTTGTATTATAGGTTTTCTTGCATTGCTTGGAAAACATTATCGACTGGAGAGTTTTTGAATGAGGCTGTTCTTTTCAAGCTATGTTTAGAGCCGTATTTACAGTGAAAAATCTTCATATTATCACTACCAACATTTCTATTATTACAAATGAACGACATGCTTCATTTAAACACATAAACCTTTTAGGTATCCTTCGCAACGGAAGAATTTTCATTCCTATTCAGTTTTTTAACCTTTTTTCCCGCCTTAGTTTTGCAAAACATCTACTTCGACTGATTTCTGAAGCACTCTAGTTCAGTTACCCATGTTGTTGTCTTACCTTACTAAACAAAACAGGCATTTTAAACGGCAAAGTCAAAAAATGGGAGACTGGAAGTTGTTGTACGGGTTTTATTATTTGAATGTAGTCTTAAAAACGTTTTGGTGAAGATTTTTCGTCGTTTTATTTCGTCACACGTTTAATCCACACTTGAAAAAAATAAAACTACCTTTGTGAATCATGATATACAACGACAATTTTAATGCTCACATAATATATTCACTTAAAATGTATACAGTAATCTCCTTGTGCTTAGCAACACCACTAATTAAACTCTACTCTCGAAACGACTTTTAGAAACACTCTTTTTTAAAAAAGTGCATTTTCATGTAATTCGACAAATACCACGAGATTTCTCGTTAAGGTAAGCGCAAATATCAATTTTGCCAATAAAATATTAAAGTTTATAGCTATGGTGAATTGAGGTTAATGTCATTCCCGCATTTTCGGCGTTTTAATGAAAGCTTTGTGCGCGAGCTTGTGTTTACAAAATCTATCATACGATGACTTATAAGCTTGTCACATAACAGGATCCGTGCGTCAGTCACACAAATCACCCAATCATAGTCTTCATTAAAAATTTATCAGTAATGATGTAATTTGAGTATAGTAATAAAAGTTTCGTAACAGACGAAGCTGAAAGATAGGAACTTCGATTCATGAAACCGAATCGAATCTGATATAGAACGATGCCACAAACCTTATAATGCACGAATGAAAGGAAGTATCTATTTCGTTGTGATGTCTAATCTGTTTTGTAAATTTCGTTTTTCATTACGAAAAGTTGTTTTCCTCGGTATTATGATTTCCCATTCATTTCCCGTTAAAAACCGACAAATATATCTTAAATGTCTGCAGCTGAATCATTTAATAGTAAATCAACAATTTGAATCAGCAAATGTCAGAAAAATTTCTTTCACTTTAAAAGGATTCTGGCTTTAATAGCGCCACTGTGTAAATAGCGTTTTGATGAAGGCCGGGGAACATAGTCCACACTCAACATTATGCGTTATGTTGCACGCAACACGGCGCGCAATTTTGAGGTATAAGCCATCTAATCTTAACTCGACGATCTACAAATTTTTCGAGTTCTCTAATTTAAGAATAGAAGCATTAAACAGCTGCCGTTTCTATTCTCTGCTACTTAGCCCGACTTCTTCCGCGTCTGAAATGTGCGAAGCGAAATTGATTTGCAGCTTGTGACATCAAGTGTAATTAAAACTACTGCCGTAACATCCCTGCCCGAAAAAATACACAATTTCCGAATGTGTTAGCATTAAACCGGTATGCAATCGCCCAAAAACTACAACTGCAGTTGCTCGAATCCTAAGGGTTTTGCCCAAAAAATGTCGAAAATTTTCGAAACTGGAGGGCTGCCCCCCGGCTCCTACGCCTGCGACGCACAATGTTGCGTGTTTCTGGCCTTTGTCACATTGTATCCATAACTCTTGTGTACTGTGTGCGCAGAAAAGAGCAAAACAGAACTCATCATTGCAGCCAAGAGTATCAATTATGGGAAAATTCTTCTATCACCACAAAACGTAATGTTCATCTAATACTTGATTGGCAGACAATAATATTAATTTCCACTATATTAAACTTCTCAAATCACCTAAGTACTTAACTGACACAACTATCCACTCTTTTAATTTAAAATGTAAATTTATCACGTTCTTGCTAATTCGAATAAACTTGTGCATTCTTTCCCGAAAACGAACGTAATAAAATTGTCTTAAAAATAATCTTCGCTTTGTTTTTCTCCACAGCTGGGTGCAAACATTTTACTGTTTGTGTGCAGCAATATTCTTGGTGCTATAGACTTCTACATCGCTGACAAGAGGCAGAGGAGATCGGTTTTGGAAACAAGGCAGTCATTAGAAGTTAAAATCACTTTAGAATCTGAGAATCGTCAACAGGTTTGTACTTTTGGTTACCCAGGCAACCAACTGTCAATCCATGTTACTTAGCAACGCCACTGACTTGTAAATAATAAATGTGGACTCTGTAAAATGCGGACATTCTTTGTAAACACTCATTCTTTTTAGTGCAATCCATTAGACGATCAAAATGTCACCGGCTGATCGTCAACCCGGTTATACCATGTACATATTTTGTAAAAGGTATTGGAAAGTCGTAGATGTTGTCAAAGTTAGTGAAAAGTCAGGGAATTTTATTTTCCAGTTCACAAGTTTCCTCAAAGATCGTGAAACTTGCTTTCGGAAAAGCATCAGGTTCCGTACTTTCGTTGAGTTTTTTATTCGCCTGATGCAAGATTAGTGAAAATTACTTTGGGGTCAGTGAAAAGTTAGGAAATAGTCAAGGAACTTTTAACGTAGTTTCTGATGAATAACAACCCTCTCTGTATTATGCCGTACTGCTCCTTGTTCAGCTGAAATAGTTTTCTCCGTTTTCTCGATAAATATTCATCGTTACATTGTTAATCTCTGCTTTTAGAGAAGATTGCTTCACTCCGTTCTTCCAAAACACGTAGCTACAGAAATGGCGGATGACATTGAATCCGATGGTACAATTTTAAAGGATGGTTCCTTTAACAAGCTCTACATTAAACGACACGAGGAATGCAGGTAACTTTCATTTAAACTTGTGCTTTACAAGAAGCTTAACGCTTCCTATTTTTCATTTTGTTTTCAGATACGCTTCTGACCAACACTACTACATTAACTGTAGCTAGTGATGTCTGACGGACAATTATTTATGAAACTCATGTGGATTGTTCTTTAACAAATTGCAGCAGACATTGAGCTCTCCTCAACCAATCATAATCAAAGACCAAAACCGGTTGTGATCCGGTTTGTATAATGGCTGTTGCGTGATGTACGCACGCGTATCCCCGCGGCCGCTGGAATGATCTCAATGGCTAGAAGTCTTACGTTTGTTGGAATTAACTACAAGTTGCGCTACTTCTATTTTGACTTGGAAATAATAATAATGAAAGATCGCAACATAATTGGCCTATTGTTTTAAAAAGTTCTTCCCATACAATTAGCCACATAGGACGATCTCCTTAACAACGGAGAGCTACTTTATACATCCACTTCTACCCCGACGCTAGTTACAAAAAAAGATAATTTACTATAATTTCAACCCTTTGACCAACTTTTGACCATGCACTATTTTCTTTTCAGCATTTTGTTCGCCGATATTGTTGGATTTACAGAACTCTCATCTAAATGTACGGCAGAGGAATTAATTATTACTCTCAACGAGCTGTTTGCAAACTTTGATAAGATCGGAACGGTAGGTACCTTGTAAATACTTATAGAGCTCTTACTTGTAATGTTTTTTTGCCAACCAGAATATAGAACGGAACCGTCAAACTATTGACTACGAGAGGAAAAAGAAACTGGTGGGATTAAGCAGGAACGTAAACAGCGAGGAGCGCGGTAAGGTCCCGTGAGCTAACTCAATCTCAGACTCTCACTTCTTTTCCTCTCAAACAACAAGGGAGCAAAAAGAGAAATATCGGACCAGACCTGGAACCAGTTGTGGAACGAAAAAATAGATGTGAACACATAATTGCTGTGGAAGGTCAATTGAGATAGCATTTAATGCAAACTACTTTTATCCCAATCTAATCGCGTTTCTTTCTTCAGAAAAACTGCTGTCAAAGAATCAAGATTCTTGGAGACTGTTACTATTGCATCGCGGGCCTGGACGACAACAAGGAGCATGCGCAATGCGCTGTTGAGATGGGCCGTGATATGATCACTCATATTGCGTAAGTATCCATAGTAACAGAGCATTGCACGACATTTAATGCATCGTACAGTTATACCTCTACTCTGGCTTTCTTTTCAAACAATGGAAGCTAAATTACGTTAAGATTAATCAATGGCCTAAACAGGGCGCGGCACTAGTGAATTAGTGAATCATTTAATCTCTCCGTGCGTTTGTTTCTTTTTCAGCAAGGTACGAAGACAAACAGGCGTAAAAACTTTGGACATGCGCGTTGGAATCCACACTGGGTCCGTGCTTGCGGGAGTCCTGGGAAAGATCAAGTGGCAGTTCGATGCCTGGTCAAATGACGTCACGCTGGCGAATAGTATGGAGTCGGGAGGTATACCGGGGTTAGTAGAAAAATCTTCTTTATGCGCGCGAGTGTTCTCCCATAATACAAGTTGCGGGACAGTTTCATTTGGAATCACATTGTTTTTTAACTAAGAAAGAAAAGGAATTCATGAAGAAAGCAAATCGCGTAGTTTGCTTACCCTGAATCAAATATAAGCGTTTTTAAATAGCCCAACATGCATTTGTCATGACCTGCTGGATAAAATTTTCGAAAATTGAAGGTAACTCTGAATTCCCTACGTAGAATTTTTTAACTTTGAATCACAATTCGATAATAAAACATGGGGTCACCGAGGTCGTTGTGGGGTTATCAGCACATAAGACTAAAATTATGGGTGTTTTAACAGGTTGTACAAAAGTTTTTACCATGCGTTGTCTATTGATAATGTTTATAACCGCCGTTTGTTTTATTTTCCTTCTAAAGTTGAAATGGCCGAAGAACAGGAATATTTATACTGTTTGATAACATTACTGTAACAGCAACTGAATAAGTGTGCTTGTACTGACCCTTCAACCTATATATGGAAATGCTATAAAACGCTACCAGCCCCTTTACCATTTGCCATTTGTACTGTACACCAGCAGTTGCAATTGCTTTGTTCCTACACAGCCGTGTTCATATATCAGAGTCTACGTATAACTGTGTTCAACTGGATTATGAAGTTGAGCCTGGTGAAGGGCACACTAGGAATGACTTCATCAAAGAACAAGGCATCAAAACGTTTCTTATAGTGAAAAGAAAAAACAGTGGGGGAAATAACAACATGAAGATTTCTTCCGTGAGCGAGGTAAGTGCTTTTAATTAAAAATGGAACCAACCAACCAACCAACCAACCAACCAGCCAACCAACTCACCAATCAACCAGCCAGCTAGCCAGCCAGCCAAGCAACCAATATTGTAAAGCGCTTAAAAATTTTTTTTTCCTCACGAGTCGTCTTTAAAAACGTTCATAAACAATTGGAGAAACTTATGTTGGTGTATTTTGCAGGAGAGCGAAGACACCATGTGGTTGACAGAGCCTTGCTCAAAAGAAACGAGACGAACGTCGTCACCAATAATGGAGCTTATTAACTCCACAAGTCACTGGGACCTGAACGATAAGGACAGCATCATTAACAGGGAGGAAATGGAATTTAGAAGGGTTTCATTGTTTGAAGTGAGTAAAGAAACAGAGCTTAAATTGACAAGCCTAGAAAATCTGTTTTAATAGTTTATATTTGTGTAATAATTAACTTTACTCAATCTGAATGTGGAAAGATGAACTTGCATCTCATCAGCTTCACGAGTTTGAAAACAGCGTTATTAAAGTCATTAATAATAATCCATGAAGTTAAAACAAAGAAAATAATAACCGTGACGGAGGTTTGGATACCCGGTTAAATTGCATAGATTTTTGACGATTTGGCCTTTCCGTTCAGTCCTTAGTTTTTGTTTCTATTGAGATAATATATCAGACGCTCGAGACAGTGTTCCATAGCTATCTAAACACCCCGAATTTCGTCAGAACTACTCCGCTTCGCTTCATATATTCAACTCTCTCTAATCGGTAAAGGTTTGGCTATCACGATGAAACACTCACTCTCTTTCTCTCCGGCGTATTTGATATATTTCCTCACGCCCAATCCACTGAACAGAACGAACATTTATAATGATGGTTAACCTCCTAAAATACATAATATCCTTAGACAAGTTACTAAATGTTTATTTTCTTACGACAGGAGGGTGAGTCAGAGAAATCCGATTCCTCCACCACATCAAGGTAAGTCGATCTCCTTGCCTTTCAATACGCCGTCTTCTTTGTTTATAGAGCGCCCGTCGCATGCTCTTTAAATTGGCCCAGATTTTAGATCAGTGGTACAGGCTGGAAGCAAAAATTTTATTCTTTGTGGTTTTGACTCTCTATTGATAAAATATCGAAATGTAGAGTAAAAATGTTATTTAAAAGCAACAAGGTGCATAAGCTTATAGGAACGAGGTTAGATCTAGAACTTGCCTTTATTTAATATAATTTAAATTATTAATGAAACTTTCAGTTCGTCAAGTTAATCTTATATTGCTTTCTTTTCATTTTTACAGCGAACGAAATCTCAATAAATTATTGGCAGACGTCCTTGATGAAAGGGCAGGAGGGTATGAAGATTTCTACGATAAATATCAGGGGCGGATCCAGGGGAGGGGTTGAGGGCGTTGCAACCCCCCCTTTGAGCAGCATTTTTATTTTTTCTGGGGGGGGGGCATGCCCCCAGACCTCCCTAGTTGGAAGGGGCCTTACGGCCCCTTCTAAATCACCGACATCTGTACAACCCCCCCTTTCAGAAAATCCTGGATCCGCCCCTGAATATCAGCGTTAACCTAACTTAACCTAAAGTGCACAAAGCCCCCTATTAAGCTTAACTAAATCTTCTTTTCATTTAAAGCACTTGAGCGAAAAAAATTTTAATTCGATTGAATCCTCAATTTTCTGTGCCCCGGCGAAGTTTCGAAAATAACACGTAAAACGTCGCCATTTTGTTTCACGACCGTGTTCTGAGTGCGATGGGTCCAGCACCTATTGTGACGTCTATACAGGAAAGTATAGGATCGTACGTTCGCTTCTACTCCGAGATTTCTTCTGGGAAGGTGCGATACGCGCATGAAAAATGCGTAGGAACGTCTTCCATCGGCGTTATCAGTGGCCAAAGCAATGTCCCACATTAAAAGTAAGGTATACTGTTGCGATTCAGAAGCGATGATCCGGCGTACTTTTATTTTAGCTGGAAAGCTTTTGAGATTAGATGCATGCACCTTAATGTTCGCTATCACAACCTACCACATAGTCTAAAAGATAAATACCTAAGTTCATATTTTTAAAATCCTTTTTAGGGTTAAAGAAAAAATGAATCCTTTCACACTTCGATTCCTTGAAAGCGATAGCGAGTTTCAGGTAAAACAAACCATTTTATTCTCAAAAGTTGCTCTTTTAAATTCACAATACAATACTTTAGATTGGACAAATGGCTCATGCATTGGAAGGACTTGAACCCTGCCTCTCCGTTTTTGAAACGATGTTTACAGTGCGTTGTGTATAACCAGGTTTTTCGCCTGTCGATCATTCGCCCAAGGCGATCACAACATGGCGATAAATACCTCTTACTAACCGGGTTCGAGGGCCGTACTGTAAATTGCTACCCGCGTTTATCCCCTTAGCGCGAAGTGCTAAATGGGCCATTTATCTAAGGAGAAAAACAAGGGCCCGTAATTTACAGTACAGACAGAAAGCGATGTTAGTAAGATATTTATTGTATCTCTTTATCTTAGGAATCCAGTGCGATTTTAAATTTAGCAGGCCGTACTCAAAAATACAGTCCGCTAAATTGACCAATCACAGTGCGCGTACTAACTGAGAGATATAATAACAAGTTTTATGCCCGCACAAATTTGGTCACATTTAACTTTTGATATAACAATGTCGTTTAAAAGTTCAGAGATATATCAGATTCAGTTTCAAGCCTGCTGCGTATATTTATCACCAGTGCACTTGAGCGAATGAATTTTGGTGTTTTGTTTTGTTGATACTCAGGATTGTGTGCTGTTTTGATCCACAGTACGCCCTGGAAAAGCAGGAGATGAGTGGCGAGTCATTGATTTGTCTTTGTGTTATAATTATCTTCTGTTTCTTCGTGGAGCTGACAATTTTTCCAAGGTTACTCTAATTTTTTATACTATTCTACGATAATGTGCTGCATTCCGCTAATCCCGAGGATCTGGGTTAGTGGCGTGTAGTATAATCCTTTGCGGCCTTTCGAACATAAAATCTGGCTGCTGAGTGCGAAATCTCGCAGTTTAACGAGATTGCCCTGGGAAGGCGCTTTGCTCCCCTCCCTCCTTCCCTGGTGGGGGTGATCACCCCTTACCCGGCCTTGCTGCATATCTTTTGCTTAGGCGGTCGATGATTCCTCCCATAACTTAGTCAAACGTGATCGCAACAATAGATACCCAGTGAGGATAAATTACTGATTTGCATGAATTTCGGTTACAAGAAAAGGGGGCTCGGCTTTCAGCAGTTGGGAAAATTATTCCTCTGGTTGGAAATACAAAGCAGTTCTTAAGTGTCCAACTCATTCTTTTTAAACAGATCTTTGAGGAACGATTTGACGTTTTCATTGGGAGTGGTGTTTCTACTTGTTCCTACGATCATTTCAATAGCCGCTAGCTGTCCGAAGGTAAAGAGATTCAAAGCCTGAACATAATTATATTGTCAAGAAAATTCAGTTGTAGAATGAAAATTTGCTTAACCTGATAGAAACCTAACAACAACTTTGCAATCCCCGGTCCTAACGCTCAAAGGTCTTTATAGAGGGTCTCAATGGCGTCAACCGTTAGCCGTTAGGCGTAAAAATGAAAGAATTTTAACCGTTAGCCGTAAAAAATGTTAACCGTAAAAATCTAAATACAAAAGAGTCTGATGTGTTGTGTGTTTATGTGTTCTGGTAGCGAGAAAAGCCGATTATTTTCCTTTAAGTAATTTAAACTCTATCTTATTTTGGTATTCTTAATATTTGTCCACCTCAGTAAAATCAGAGTTATATAGTTCACTGGGAGTGTACAGACACACACAAAAAATACTTTTTTTATCTCAAAATGGTCCAAAGACTTTCAGTATGTTTTACAACAATGGAAATTAATATTTAACTTCTTAAAACAATAACATTTTTTTAACTTCTCCTGTTAACCGTAATGGAACAAAATTAACCGTTAGCCGTAAAAAAGCCAAAAAGTTAACCGTTAACCGTAAAAGCCACTACCCCATTGAGACCCTCTTTATAAACTTGTACAAGTTTTTCCTTGCAATTTAAAGTAATGGCTAACCTCATGTTGCCTTTCCTTTCTCACTTTGCAGTACTTTCCCAAATTTTTGGTGAATTTTTCAAACATCCTCGATGGAAGTAAGCCAGCTCGAACACTTCTCGCCGCCTTAAGTGTAACCTTATTGGCTGGTTCGGAGTTGATTGACATGGTAAGTTAGAGGGCTTCCGTTTTGCTTGAGGGAATGATGACGAGGTAAATGGACGAAAACCACACAACTTTGGTGATATCTGGGCGAGAGAAAGTTCGCAGTAGGGGAGAAATTGAATTAGAAATTTGTTTATCGTCGACGTTTTCACGTTTTTCTTCTTTATATAAGTAAAGTAGTAACAAAATTATGTCTAAAAAGAACTCAGTTACGCAGTAACGAATGGACAAAATATAACTTTGTCTGCTTTGGACCAGGGTGCATCCCATGCATATACATCACACGCTAAAGATACGCCAAGGTTTTTGAATCCCACTCCAAGCACTAGGAAATGCGCCAGGCCGCCAACGACCAACCATGCTCCCAGGTCTATGCCGCAGAAGAGGCCGGTAACAGAGACTCTGGGAACTACTTTGACACCACAAAAATGTAGAATTTATCGGCACAATAGCAGGGATTCGCCTAAAGGGTATGCCAGATGTTGCCTTCGTCACCCGCCGCTGTAAGCAAAAATCCCCGATCGTATGCCAATACGCCGCAAATTTTCAAAACTTACGCCGAAGATCTTCGGCATAACCTGACGTAACCTACACGGCCTATGCACCCTGGGCTTTGGACCAAAAGTGCCTATCTCAAGGGTTTCCCACCTGCACAAAACCATTGATAATAATCATAGACATACACTGGATTAGCTGTCTTCACATAATAAGATTATTATTATTATTATTACACATTTATCTATTGTTCTTGTTTTTTAAGCTTGGTTGTGAAACACCTGAACTAGACAGAAAAGCTGTGGCGCTGAGATACAATAGATCAGAACCTTTAAATCCCTCCAGCCCAGCGTGTGAATACCCGCAGGTGCGTATTGTTACAACACTTCAATGTAAATGGAGTCTAAATGGTTACAAACTCACAGACATCGAACTGACACCACTCGAACTCATTAACGCCATGTCATGCAAGAGAGAATCCACACATGCACACAAGCTCGCGAGTCTTGTTATAAAGAAAAAGCCAAAACTATGCAATCTCTTGGTATAAACAAAGGTGATAGCCGTTAATCGTTTAGACTATTTTATTCTTGTACTCTGGCATTATTTACTTCTCCGCTTATCGTGTTTATTTTATTTCGACCCCATTGGCCACTTATTTTAAATTACAAACATTTTTATCATTTGTCCAACTTTTACTGTACGTAATCGCTCCAGATGCTGCCTATTCTAACGAACTTCCGTGAGCCTAGGAGATGGACTACTTATCTGCACTAAATATAAGGAAAACAAATCCCCTTGAATTTTTTCTTTGCGATTTTGTTATTACCATTGACTGCTTTTTTTAAGCTCGCGGCTTACAAACTATGTTAAACCTTTGTTTTGTTTCCAGTATTTCTCGTACAATGGTATCCTGATTCTCGTGGGGATCTCAATTCTGGTGCAACTCAGCCACTCCCTGAAGGTTTTATTGACCCTGGGGGTGGTGCTGGCGTATTGCATCATCAACATCTCTGCCAAGTATCAAATCTACGACAATTATGATATGTATGTGCACTTCAACCACGAGTAAGCAATTTGATTTCATTTTTATTGTGATTTGAATCGCAATCCTAGGCCTAGTGTGTTTAGTTGTCCAGTTATTCTTGAAGGATCAACAGCTCTTGCGAAGAGTTCCAATAATTTGTGGAATGCTTCCCGACGATCCTCAATATTTTCCATAGGTACAGGCGTCAGGCTAGATCTGTACGTTTCGTGTATTACAGTCGTGGTGAAACAAAGACAACTTCCCGAGGGTTACGCCGCTCGTTGCGTTAGCCAGAACGTTGAACCATGTTCAACCTATTGAATTGTCAAATATTTGGAAAATGGCGAAGGTAACCTCGTTTCCATTGGTCTGTAAGGAATGGGTCTACATGAAAACGAGGTTATTACGAACGATCAGTAACTGTTTTTGCCAAGCATTGCTTTCCTCCTCCTCCTTTCAGCGGCAACCTAAGAAAAGCTGAAAGGCGAAGAGTGCCTCTTTACCGGCGAATTTAGTTGGGGGAGGCGGGGGTCGCTTCATGCCTACAGAAACCAGGATAAGCTCTGGCCTGATAGGCTATTAGCCTCGTACGCAAACCTTTTGCTAATATATTTATCCCTCGAAATGACTTTATTATTTTCATCTTCTTTTAAGGGGAAAATCCTTTGTACCAAGGAAGTATTTTTCGTCCGTCATTATGGTACTGGCGTTTCTTATTCTGGTTCTTCATGGACGACAGGTAACAAAAAATATGTCACCTCTGTCCAAGCTAACCTTTCAAATTCAATACAACAGTTATATTTTTATCTTTTGAACAACCCGTCTTGTAAACGTTGAAGGATGATAAAGTGGTCCATTAAAATTTTTTAGTGTGACTGGAGACACGCCAAAAGCAACGCTAACCAAAGATGTTCTCTTCCAGGTTGAACGCACCGCCCGCCTACTGTTTTTGTGGAAAATGGAGGTACTTCATTACGCACTAGTCTTTTCCTTCTTTAATTATTTCTGTAACGAAGAAAACCATTAAGTGTCTGCACAAATTCTCAAAGAGCTGCAATAACCACAAAGGCACTTCAGCAACGCACATCACTGTTGTTATCCAGCAGGAGCCCATGAGAAGGAGCCTCCATCTCCCATACTGACCATCTGAGTCAACCCTATCCCGTATCTTTTTAGAAGCATTTCCCACGGTGGTTTTCGCGGGTGTGTTTGTAATAGCCAATCATGTGAGAGCTCACTGTTCTAAAAATAAAAAGATACGTGACAACGTTGACTCAAGGGCAAAGTACGAATGGAGGCTCCTTCTCATGGGCTCCTGTCTCCAGAAATACCGTAAGAACTCGATTAAGCTCCCCGCCTCATTTTCTAATAATAATAATAATAATATGAGGATGCTCCCATCACTTAAAAAGTGGTTTTCAGGGAGGTACTCAAAACAAAAGTTCATAAAAGTTAAAAAAAGAACAAAAATCTCTATATGGCAATTTATAAAAACTTCTGAGTAAGCAAACAAGGCAACGCTTTTAAAAGTATTCATTCACCATAGAAATAACCCCCCCCCCACCCCAAAGGGGCTTATAAAGCTTTAACGAAGGTTTCATTAGTTTTATCCATCATCTGTCTTTAAAGTTGCGTTCTTGTATTTTTCAGGCCTTTGACAAGAAGACCGAAGTGGAAAAAATTCGGGGAAGAAATCGAAAGTTGGTAGACAACATTTTACCAGAGCATGTGGCAGACTACTTTCTTCAACATCAGAGTAAAGACGAGACGGTATCTCAAACACTCAATTTGTACCTCTGTAGAAAGTTTTAGGCCTAAATCCACGCAAAGTTTCCTACTACCAACACTGACGAAAGTTTCAAAATCGCTATTAACCAATCAGGTATAAGTTCAGAGAGAATATGACAATAAGAAAAACGCGTTTGCGACTAAAAGTTCTGTTTGCTACTAGTTCGTTCTATAGTTCCCGAAAACGTATTGCTTAAAGCTAAAGTTGCATGTGCGCTACTTGATATCTGGAATTTTAAAATTTTGCGATAAAAATTTCTATTTTGTCACAAAGGAAATTACTTTAAGAAAAAGGAGAAATTGAGTTTAAAGTCACCAACATTCGACGAGAAAGAGCGAAAGAAACCAGCGAGGGATGTAACAATGTTTATATTTACGTGATGTTGAAAGCAAGGGAGCGGTGCCATTTAAAGCTAAAATTTATTGTGCGGTATCTGAGAAAGTGTTGTGTGACATATATTCCTTGTGTGACCGTGACAGGAGCTGTACAGTCACTCATACAAGTACGTGACAGTCATCTTTGCCTCGATCCCAAACTTCGACGAGTTTTACTCTGAGGATCAAATCAACGATGGTGGAAAGGAATGCATACGATTCCTGAACGAGATTATCAACGATTTTGATGAGGTACGAGTAGCGCAGTGTTGCAACAGATTGTTACCCACTGTTCTCAAGCATGCCAAGAGATAGTGCAAGTTAGCGTATTTTCGAACGAGAAGTTAAACGATACCTTGTTCACAGGACACCCATTAATACAGCAGTTCACAGTAATCCCAAGTAACACTACCTCACTTTTAAGCCACTGATCTCCCCAACTACAGCGGCTAGAGAGAGTGAGTCTACGAAAATCTTAGTGAAGAAATTGTGCATGGCTCCTTTGATCGATCAGACTTCATTTCAGCATCAATTTTCTTTTTTGCAGGTTTTGTCAGAACCACGATTTCGAAGTATTGAGAAAATAAAAACGATCAAGAGCACTTATATGGCTGCTGCCGGACTCAGACCGGAATATGAGGTAACTGGGGCGGATTCCGGATTCCGTTTTCCTGTGTTTGTTCCAAAACATGGCGACTTAGGAAAGACGAATTGGAGACAGTAACACTGCAAACTCTTGAAACGCCACAAAATAGAAGAATTAGAAGATCACAACTAGAAGCTAATAAGATAGGAGCTAACGGGACTCGATATTTCACGTTGCTTCCAGCTAACTATCGTTTCCGGTTTCGGGCTTAGACTCGATATTTGGTCTCTTTTTCTGCATTGTGAGGCAGGTTGGCTGCACAAGGCTTTAACAACCCACGTATTTCTATATTTTCTGGGACCCACGAGTTTCCATTTATTTTGGGACCCACGTATTTGTAATTTTTTGGGACCCAAGAATTTCCTTTTGTTTTTCCGCGTATCACATTTGAACATCCAGGTCTTGACCTTTGATGTTTGTTCAGTCCCAGGACTCCGAACACTGGCAGCAGCTAGTGGAAGTGGTGGACTTTGCACTAGCTTTACGAGACAAACTGGAATCCATCAACCAAGAATGTTTCAATCAATTTGTACTTAGAGTCGGTGAGTAGTCATAATTTCTTTCCTCTCAGAGCAGCCTTCCAAAGAATGCCGTGAATACAGCAATGAATACAACCAATCACATCGCCATTCACTACTGCGTACAAGCCATCACTTGAAAAGGCGAGAAAAAACGCGTGGATAAAATTCAAGCTTACGCTTGATGGGCTGTGACTTGTTGCACGCTTCGTTACCAAGACAATAGCAGACCTTACGAGAAATTCAAATAGCTGCGCACAGGTTATTTTGGAGCCATTCAAGCGTTCTATGTTTGGTGAGCGTATATTTTTGTTTTCCTAGGAATTTGTCAAGGACCTGTGGTAGCCGGAGTAATCGGCGCGAAAAAACCACACTACGATATCTGGGGTAACACAGTAAATGTCGCCAGCAGAATGGAAAGTACCGGAAAAGCCGGTTACATGCAGGTTGGCATTGGTTTTTGAGTATTGACTGATTTAATTTTTGTCTCAAATTCAACAAAAGGCAATTTTCGATTGAGTGGCGAAAACAAAACCAAAATAAGCACTCTGGCCAATCACAAGGATGCGGACAATCTAGGGAGCCAATCAAAATGTAGCGTAAAGCGCGGGAAAACGTGCGCGCGAGTGGAAATCGCGCGCGCTAAAAACAAATTAAAACGACAACAAATAACGTTTTGCCGTTTTATTCTTCTGTATGTGTCTTTGTTTAGGTGACAGAACAGACGTACGAGATTCTGAAGGATAAGGGATACAGCTTTATTTACCGCGGACCTGTGAAGGTGAAAGGAAAAGGACAGCTTGTCACTTATTACCTGACTGGCAGAGAACCAAAGAAACAACAACTAAACTTGCCAAATATGGTGTCATTTTGACGTGACTTATTTAGTAATGCAAAAGAAATGTCACGCTATCTGCGTTACGAGAAAGGACATTTCACACCATCTGCGTTGAGCAGAATTTTTATATTAAACTATCCTTACAAAAGTGAAGCATAAATAGCCAGTTGCAAATACGATTAGATTATTTTGTATAAGATGGGTTTATACGCCAAATAACAGCAACAAGATAGTAAAATGAGCAGGACTCTGTGTAAAATAACGTAATCTATGCCCAATGAAATGGCGAATGGCACAACAAATACGGGACATGGCAATAAGTCACAAACAAAGTATGCACGGCCAATGCGCAGTTCGTGTATAGTTTGTTGACAAAAATACCGAGTCAGCAGTTTCAAGTGGCATAATTAAATTCGCTCTTAAGACATTTCAAGATCGAAATCGACTTGTAAATAGTACAGATATTACAAATGTAAATATATTTGGTGGAAGGAAAATGGTTCGAACTTGTTTTTTTTTTTTCATGACCAAGAACCCACCCCCCATAGAAACACTCTTTATCTGTGAATGTTTTATGAAATATTTAGGTTGTTTTATCACCTGCGTACACTTTGATGGTTGACTGACAACTGGATGTGAGATTGTCCCAGGGCAACCAATTAAACTTCACTGGACAACCCTCAGAAGGCAAGGTCATGTTTAACACACCTCCGGGGCGCTATCACAGTGTTCATTTTCAGTAATTTTCCATTATGCAGCTAATGAACCAGACTTGAGCATAAACAACCTAACGTCTGTTCCAGTTTTTTTTTCAAATCGGTGTATTTGAATCTCCCTCATTCCTCCTCCTCATTTTGCTATTATATTGTTAACCTTCTGGAGACAGTGCAAAATGTACCCTGCTAGCAGAGAGTCTCTCCGATCTAAGATACTCTGCTTGCAGGGTATACAACATGTCCCTACTGTCTTAAAACGAGAAACATAAAGCACAACTGAGCCAGGAAGAGCGGTTTGTAGCGGGAAGGCAAGACGTTATTATGGCATAAGTCAAATACATAGCAAAGCTCTATGAGCATATTGAGAGAGAACTCTATGACCCGGTGCAGCCTCGACACAACGTCTCTTTTGAAGGAAAAACTGACTCCCATTCATTTTTACACCCGTAAGAATCTTCCTAGTCTTGCCCCAAGTCGTTGCCTTTTCATTTACTGAAGGGTTTTCGGTTTTCTCCATGTGAGCACAATGCAAAATTTGAAAGCAAATCCCGTGTGTTAAATCCAGCGCGAAAGTTTGTTTAGGTCCAAGCGATGGGCGAGGCTAATTAAGACGGATCTCGTGCTCGAAGCAAATGTCAAAATGGCTGGGAAACGAACAGCAAGTCTAGATCACTCCCTATACTCCACTAAGGATCCTGCTAACAGGAGAGTTGGTACCGAGTTGAAATAGCCTTCCCGCTACGCACGCAGTAACTCGCGAGACGCTTTAGACTTGACTAATAAAAATGTGCCAGCAACATGCTATGTCTGTCCGAAAGTTCCTAATCCACTGCAACGAAAAAGACGACGATTGGTACATTAAGCCATTTCCTAGCGAGGAAAATCCCAAAAATTCTCACGAAATTAAAACGCGCAGCAAAGGTTTAAAAACGTGAATCCCAGCATGAACAATGTTGTTGGTACAATGAAAAATATGGCTTGTCAATGTGGCATGTATTAAAGGGAGCGTGATCTATCCATATTTGGCTATGTTAGGTTCGCGCTTCGCGAGGACAGCTGCCATCTTTTGACGCAAAAACGGAAAAGAAATTTTGTGCACAGAAGGCGGTGTTGGGAGAGGGGTATTAGACAAATAAGAATCACGGACTCTTCACAGGCCTCTACTCAGCTTCGTCACAAGTAGAGAAATCACGGGTCAAATGTTAGACATCTCTCGAGTCATGAGATATACCAGTAGCCAGTAACTTCTCAACCCGTTTTTCGTGAAAGAATTTTGCAAAAAACGGTAGACTGCTCCCCACGGCAAAGACAAGAAATTACAAAATGATCGTTACATATTTCAATGCTCCTATATTTAACGGTCATTTTGTATTTTTTGCATTCGTAGAAGGTTTGTTTTTCAAACCGAAATATCGGAAATATCGGGCTGGGGGCGCTTTAAGTCCCCAATAATTATTTGGAAAAAATATTAAATTTACTCAATTGGAAAAAGACAAGAAAAAAAACAAGTTTTACTGCTCTCTCTGCGGCTCTAAGGACGAGAATGCCGTGCAAGGAGAAACCGAAGGTGGGACAAATCATGTAATTATTTTACAGCTGATTATTTCAGCTCTCACCTGTAGCCCTGGATCAATATTAATTTTCCAAATTTTAAAATGCTCCATGCTAAGTTTCTTATCGGAAATTTGTTATTTACTTCTTGGAACGAGCAATTTATGAAACAATTCACGTAATTTTGGTAATACGGTAATTTTTCTTTCCACGGTTCAGTTTCTACAACATTACAAACAATCGGGTTGGCAGAATCTCTTTCTCTTAGAGGCGGAACGACGGAAAGTCGGCAGTTCCGAAGATGTTCGGCAATCTCCGAAGATATCCGAATATGCGTCATTCGGCCGAAATGAATGCAACCTTGAGAATTGTGTTGTGGTTTTATAAGTATTTTTTTTTGTTTGGCATGGGGAGAATTTTGTAAAGAATGAATGAAAAATTACGGTGGAGGTGGAAACTTGGAAAACTGAGCGTGAACCTAGATAGTATCCTTCGACATTGGGCAAGCTCTACTAGCAGTTTGGCGTGGATTAGTTATCACTGGTCGCCGATTTGAGGCGAATCCTCAAGTTTCACGCAAGGGTTTCTCCGGCTGTGATCGTTTGAGATGAGAAAAATGGCTGGGTTTCGATTGCCTGCTTCTCCTCCTCCTCCAGATCTGTCCAATCTGACTGAGGAGGAGAAAGAGATAATACAGTCCGTGTTAGAGCGGCAGAAACAAATGGAAGAGGAGTCGTCACAACTGCAATTGTAAGCGTATCCTTGTAATGTTGTTTTTATAACGCCATGTTGCATGGGCTGAGGTGCTGCATCGATCGTCTCGCTCAAAGGCACTTCTTCGGTGAATTCATATAATTTACGAAAACTAACCGTTTCGATTGCATTGATACTACAAGACTATATTGAGCTAGACCCGTTTTCCGCTTTATTTTTGAACGCCCGGTTGGAAATTAAACAAGTTTATACCTTCGCATGTTTTTGTTGTAGATCGCTTCAGAAAGAAGTTGAAAGCTATCGTCATAAAGTTGAGAAAAAGACTGCTCAATCGGAGACTGTTTCCAAGGAGGAAAATGTCTGCGAAATTTGCCACAAGACTAAGTTTACTGACGGTTCAGGCAGGGAATGCAAGTACTGCAAACTCAAAGTGTGTGCGCGATGCGGCGTTCAAGTCACAATTCCAGGGACGAAACAGGTGAATAAGAAAATTCCTTGAACGCTTTCTACAGAGAAAAAATATGTAAAAGATACTATTGTTATTTTAGGCGTCATTTACAATTTCTCTTTATTCTGAAATAGTTTTTTGGAGCGAATATAGGTTCTGTTTTTGTGAGTTCAGGAAATATAGCTTTCAGGCTGTCGATTTCGTATTATTACTAACTCGATATTATTTTTTACTTATTTTCTTCATTTTATTCCCTGGACGCGTTGATGATGACCACTCAGGCTTCGGTAAGTCAAAATATAATTTTAATCTATCGTTTTTACACCTTAACATTTTATTTCAAGGCTTGAGATCTTGAAAAGCATTTACTGAAGGGTTTAGCTAGCGATAGTAAACATAATGTTGACAACTAAAGGCTTCGCTCATGTATTTTTAAAAACTCCCACTTTGTGGATTTAGCTGTATTAGAATTTCTTATTCAGTCAAGGTTGAACAATTTTATCTTGAAGATTTATCGGTGATTTAGTCTAGGTGGCTTAAACTTTAAAATAATAATCTGTAATTATTTCTCTATCTGGATTTCTGGACTGTTTTTTGGACTGCTGCTATGTTGCAGAAGCGAAAACTTACAGAATTATACATTTCCATCTAACTTATTTATAATTCTGCTTCGCCGCTTAAGTTTTATAAATATGCGAATTTTAAGGCGTTTTAGTGAATCCCACTGCAAGATAACTTCATAGGGTACTTTACAATAAATGGTTTCCTTTCTATTTTTTGTCAGGAGTGGAAATGTCTTAATTTGAGGCGATTTTCAAGCCTGTACATTCTATGTCTACAATTGTAGACGTAGGGTTTTGTACAGGTGAAACACTGGGACCCACCCAGGCTTTTCTTGGTAAACATACTTTTTTTCAGAGCAACACATTCATAAATTTCATTTCCAGGAAATTTCCATCCAGAATTGTTTTCACCACTACCTAACCCAAAAGTTGTGGTGGCAAAATGTAACATTTTTGTATGTTTTTAACCCGTTTCA
Source organism: Blastomussa wellsi (assembly GCA_947652115.1). Lineage (NCBI taxonomy): Eukaryota > Metazoa > Cnidaria > Anthozoa > Scleractinia > Plerogyridae > Blastomussa > Blastomussa wellsi. The sequence continues at coordinate 15,546,027 of OX393573.1, forward strand.
AAATTACTAGATGAAAACATCCCAACCAGTTGACGCTGAATTATATTTAAATAACTTGCACTGTGTAAACAGTGCTACATTTGCTGATTATTTATTTGCTTCGTATCATCTTTTGGTTGAAATAACTACAAAACAGAGTCTTGTACATAATATTGGGAATTTCTGTATTGTGCACTTTTTTAGTTCAGAAAATTATCTCGAGTTTTCACATTATTATTTAAATATGTCCACTATGCATAATAATTATTTGGTATAAGTGCTTTTTTGCCATTGTAGTTTTCAGCCAGCTATTCAAAACTTGTCTAGATGTCAACCTTTTTAGTTGTTACATTCAATCTCACTTTTTGCATGTTAGAAAAATATTTTTTGTCTTGGGAAGAATTATGTTTTGACAATACAGTATTCACTTCTTATTGTTGATTATTGACTACAGTGAACAAAACCAAATTTCTTGGTTATTATTTGTCGCCTTAACCACAGGTCATTTCCTCTTTTAACCTTTCTACTCACAATTACAATAATATAAATTTAAACTTTTATGAGGCTGTATAAATTAGACAAGATTTTAATCAATTTCTCATTGAAATTTCTTTTGCTTTACTTTATCATGATTTAAGCTCATTTCTAGAGGATATTCTTCTTTCTTTGTCAGCTGGGTTTGCGTGGTTTTTTAAAAATGCTACGATAAATAGCAAAGAAATTAGAACTAATCCAGTGATAAAATCTTGCTCTACGTCAAATGTCATTTGGAAAATATTCCGCAAAATATTTCTACCATAGTCACTCATTGTGGTGCAGTGAGTGTTATTTTTTTCACTTGATTAAAAACACGAAGAGAGTTTATCTTACCATATATTTATAAACTTGTTGAATTTCAGAATTTTAGACTTGTGTATTGTAAAACTGATGGCAACATTGCCCCTGGATGTCTATTAAAAATTTAAGAAACCCCAAATATTAATTGTATACTCTATAAATTATGTGAAAAAAGTTATTTTCACCTAAGTTTTTTTTCTAGAAAATACTTTCTATCTATTGCTGAGTTCTCAAATCATGTATCAGTAAATTACAGTGAATGATTTATCACATAATAACAGAGTTGTTAGTAGTCAAATGCAATTTATTGATACATAGTTTTTGCCTCATTTTCGCACCAAGACAACTACTTCTACAATTGAAAAGTTACCATAAATCTAGCTTGGCACAAAGTCCCCTATATAAGGTGGATTTTGCTTACAAGTTTTCAAATCTTTAGCACATTTTAGCTACTCTCTGGGATTAAGCTAGCCTGAAGTAGAAAACTGTGTAAAAAAATGTAAAAAAAGTTTTGAAATGTAATTACTGTTGCATATAACTGGAACTATGAAAGTTTTGAAACTTTATTGAACTCATGTATTTAGCCATAGGGGGCCCTCTCATTCATTTCAGTTGCCACATTGCAAAAAAAGAAACATTCACATTTTCAACCAATGTGAAACCTTCTACAATATCCCTGTGGAAGTTATTTCATGTTAATTCACACCCAACAATTATAATCCTTTGTGAACACTTTTCCTGAGTTCATTACCTCGTGACAATTAAATTGATGTTTAGACTATTGGTCCGGTTTTCAAACAGTACCGCAAAGCAAGTTCTATAAACATCATTTGTAAACAACAAAATACATGTATATTAAGTATTAACTTCCATTAACGGCAGTTCTTAATTGCGATGTCTTACTTTAAGCTTAGAGAGATTTCTAAATGTTGAGTTTCTTATCGTGAGGACCTTGTTTATTTTTTAAATTAACTTTGATTCACAGATTTTTGTATCAGTAAAGTGATTTTCCCAATTGGTTTGCCAGTTCATTGAAGTGATTTAGTCATGCAGTTGCCTCAAGTCAATAGGGGAGAGATGTTTTATTAATAATTATTATAATTTGTACCACTTGTGGCTGTTTTTTATCAGCCTTAATGGAAAAGAAGTACAAAAAAATAAACTGTGGTTGTAAAAAGGAAAGACTGAAAAAAAAATCATTTATGTAGTTTTCCATTTTCTGTTGCCGACAGGCTTGAGGAAAAAAGAATAATTACTATATCACAAAAATACGCAGCCAACATATTTTTAACAAATAACCTAGCTCTTTGAGCAGCCTTACTCAGTCTTTATTTGACGTGAGAGAAATGATTTTTGTAAAATTTGTTTTGAGTGGGTGGACATGGCTACATGTAGTTTAAGACTTCTTGGAGGCACTGTATTTTTCACATTAAATTCAGGTCACCTGGAAGTCATTGCATTGGCCCCCAGACAATTCTAGAACAACACTATTTACACTCTATCTTGTCCACAGTATATATAGACCTAGCACCTAAGGATAATAATTGCCTTGGCTTTTTAAGCCTTGCTTCAAGGCATTCAATAACATTTGAAGTAGCTGGCTGCCGTTACAAGTATGGCACCCATCTGATATGAAAATGACAACCTGAAAAAATCTTCCCTTTACAGGGTATTGCATGATATTTTGACGGCAGTTGACAAAACAGTCAGAATACCTGTTGGAGTATCGACAGGTGCAGCATCTTATCTAAGCCTTGAGTCAAAACTGAAGGTTATGAAAGGCCAGAGTGTTTTGGGCAAGACAAAGACAAAGATTCAATATCTCCTCGTAGGAGATATCTCATTAGTAGAGATGTTATACTTATGGGAGGTGTCCTTTTTAGAGAAAAATTAATAAATAAGTTTTGGACTTTGTTTGTGTCTTTTCTCTCAAGGAGTGTCAATAAGATATGTTACTATTAGAAGATGGAAAGTTTAAGTGTCAGTTAATTAATTAAAAGCAATTTCATACTTAATGGTCTTAAGCATAGTGAACATTCTCTTGAGTTTCTAAATATAAATGTTGATAATCAATATTATACTTGTTACATATGGCACAATACCACTCTTACATGCTACATAACCACTCTGTTAACTGCATATCAACAGCAGCTTATTGCATGTTTATTTGAAACTTTTGAACTCATGGGTTAATAATGATTTAATATTAATGTTTAATAATTACTAATAATCTCTTAATATTAACTGATAGTGTAAGCATAATTTTCATTGATATTTAATAGAATTTTGGTAATTTAGATGAAAACACAACAGGTAATATATAAAGGTATTATAATTTTGATGTAAATGCCACATACAATGATACTGGTTGATAGCTAATAAAAAGAATCCATTGTAAGGCAATTGATGCTGAGTTAATAACTAAGTGATATAAAAACTTGTTTCCTTTCCCTCCCGGTAAATCGTTGAATATCTGTATTTATTTCCTTACCTTACAGCCAAAGGTATCTGGCCTATCAGACATCATTGTTAGTATCTCTCTTGCCTTGGCAGCTTGCCTTTGAATTGCACATCGGTTAAATTGTAAAGTGTGTATTAACTTGTTAACTTTCTTGCAGCAAGGCCAGGGTCTCTCTCTATTCTCCAACTTGATTCAAGATTTCAAGACTCTTGCTCTCGGTCCTGAGGTATACATGCTATACGTTTCCTATTGTCTTGTCTTTTCATCATCTTTATTGTCAGCGATGCATTCTGTTATTCTACTATTCAGGGTAACCAATGTGCTATTCTTGAATGGGTTGAGCTCTTGTAAATGGGTCAGTCTTGTAAACTGTATACTGGGTTAAATGTGGCTTTGGTACTTCCTTCCCTCTCCAAAATAACCTTACCTTTTTTTCACCTCTTACTTGTGAATTTGGTTACCCTTTAAACCTTATAGTATACATTTCATCATTTCCACTGCTTTATCAAACCTGTAAGCTGTTCTTTTCGCTGAAATTCCACTACTACAAACATCAATTGAAAGCAGTCATCCTTCTTCCAAATTACAACAACCTGAGTGGACAAATATAGCGGTCATTGCAGTGCTGGCAATATGTTTGCAAAATTTTAGTGTGCGCTTCTTTGCTTGTGCTTGCATTTTTTTGACAATTGCTTGCATGCTTGGTTTTTAGTGGAAGTATACTTATCTAGCAGTGCTAGAAATTACAAAAAAATCCAGGTTGTCCTGATGGCAAATGCTGGACAATCTTGGGCAACCAGCCCTTTATTTTTCCTAAAAACCGGTTGCCTGAACAAAGTTTTAGTTGTCTCGGCAACCGGGCAACCGCTACTTTTGAGCACTTTACTAGTAAAGACCATTTGATAATAAATCTGTGCATGTTTAACCCACTGTCAGTAAAAATGTTAAAATAGTCTCTAATAAATCTTCTGTTGTTGGCACATTTCAGTGTAGTAACGTGCACAGTAGCTGAATGCTTTCAATGTTGTTTTCCATATGTTGCTTGGTACCTCAAGTTTGTAGTTGCAATTTATAGCCTATAAATTCTTTTGTCTATTATTTTGGCATGCAAAACTTGTCAGCCTGCCATCTTCCTTCTGCCTGTTTAGTTCTTAAATGCTGCTGATAAGACTGGGCCCTTTAGTCAAACTAATTACGAAAATAGCAGCTTCACTAAAAAGGTTTTTTCTGATCTTCATCAACTAGTAGAAAGTATGCTTAAAATACTTTTCACAAAATTTTAAAAAGAAAATAATAATTAAAATATATATTATATATAAAAATAAATGTTAAATTGTTAAAATAAAAGGGTTCTAGATAAGGTTACTGTATAGTGTATTATAAAACTCATCTCATAAAATAACTAAGCATTTGCTTGAAAGTCACATTGATTATATAATATGAAGCTTCCATTGCCTTGTGATTGAAGCATGAAGATTGCTATTAAACTTAAACTTAAATTTCTTGTTAAGAAAAAAAATGAAATTATTTAAACTATAAATGAACTGAATATATTATAAAAAGTTCCCTGCAGGATTGCTATTGTTTATTAGGTGTGTTCAATCTGCTAACAGTGAAATCAAATATTAATCAATTTCCACCAGAAATAGCCCACAGGATGTTGGTGTGTTGTTTAATATTTACTAAGCCATTCACTGTGGGTGACATCCATGGAAACTGTTAACTGCTGGTCGCATCCTGTGTGTTAACTGTGACTGGATCTTAATACTCTAGTTGTGTTTCATTAACATGACAATATAGCTCTAGTAATTTGCATGCATATGAGTTTCATGCTTATGGCATGGTGTGTGCTGTTAGTCTATTACACTGTACAGTCAAAATAACTGCAAGAAAGTGTTAAATGGAGTTCTTAAATGTTTTATCGCTTTATAGTTGATTGATTTTGCTTTAGCATGCAGTATTGAGTTATACTGTACATGTGAGTAGTTTGGAGAACATGAAAGACGTACAAGAGTTGCTCAAGGCAATTAAGTCGACAGCAGCTCTCTAGCTTCCTGAGTGCTTTTCCAAACTTTCCAAGCCCCATAATGTGATGGTGTACAGCTAAAAGCATGAACCAATTGTACATACTATAACCTATTGCTGGTGAAAATCATTTACATCAAAACCAGTTCTGAGCTTACGATGTGCACATTCTTACATCTTATCAGGCTTTTAGCCAGATGGATGTCCAGGCTTTGTGTGGACGGCCACTTTTTAAGAAAATTACTTTATTTTCCATATGTTGCTTTATAAATTGTTGATTTTATCAGGTCCCATAGAGAATCTTGGACAGTCACTTTTGGAATCCTGACTACAAGTAAAACCCTGCATCTTATGCTGAATTAAACTACATATGTGGCTCTGAACTTAGCTATTTTGAGTGAATAAACCCTTCCTCTATATAAACTTGCATGTACATGTATACGTGGCTTGCTTTTGACAAGTTCCTAACATTCCCAATCATCAATAATTTAATACCACAGTTAGTTGTAAATTTTTGAACACAGCCCTACAGTCATCCTAATTTTAAATTTGAATCTTCAGTGCGTGCATGTTTCCCGTATCAACAGTGAAACAGCAATTATTGACTATCAGCATTTTATTATCTATAACTTCCAGTTTTTCTTAATTCACAATACAAATGAATTATTCAGTACATAGTTTTGTCTAGGGAACATGTAAGTGGCTTTCAATGTCTGCATTCTATATGCAAAAAGGCTTTTATAACTTCTCAAGATACATTTGGCATACCATACCTATTGGCTATATTTTGTTAAGAAGTATATTTTTCAAGCTTCTCAACTCGGAAAACATAGCCCTGTATAATTAACAATGGTTACTAATTTACATGTTGCAAATGGATGACAAACTACACATATTAAGCATTAAATATTGCTTTCAAAATGGAAATTAATTTTAGAGGTTTGTGCACTAGCAGTTAGTACTGTGTTGTAAAATATAAAAAAAACTCTCTGGTATGGGTGATAACATTTAGCACATCTCAATTTTTCATATTTCATTAAATGTGATTTTGTATGGTGGCTTAAAGAGTAATTATAAATCCTTTTACAATATATATTTCTGTAATCCTGATCACAATAAGTTTGTATATGCATTTGAAGTACAGTATTTTTGAAAAGTAAAGTTCTGTCTCTAGTTAGCAATTGTGAAGCAAGGAAAGATTTTTAATGTATAGAAGTTAGCTTCATTTTCAAACCCAAGCGAAACAAAGACAGTGTGCCATTGGAAATATTTATGTAACCAGACATTAATATTTCTCAAAAAATTCTCTCCATTTTTTAACACTGGCATTTAGACTTTTTTATGGGTGTGTTAGTGTTGTATTTGGGTGTTTTTCATACTGTTCTTATGTTTGATGTTTAGTTTTTAAAAGCAAGATTGAGTCAAGTCTAAAAACAGAGCTCAGCTTGAGCTCCACATTTTTTCACAATACTTGAGCCTGTGGTGCAATGGAAAAAACTGGTCAGCAGAACTTTAGCTTTCAGGGAACATGTCACCTCGATGAGCTCTACACCTGAGCCAACTGAAATTAATTAGAAGCAAATGTTCGATTCATGCAGACATTTATCATTTATTATTATTTTGCAAGCCAACTGAGGTGGCTATACAACATCATGGGCTGCTGTGATGTGTCCAATTCATAAAACAATTTATTTTTTTGCTTTTCAAATCTACATTATTTATTCTTATACAAACAATGTAGTTGATTTGCTACTCTGTTCAACAGACTACGTTTCGCATACTAGCTTTTAGCTTTGAACTTTGAGAAAAATATTCCTAGTGATGAAGGTCAAATTTTGAATGTTTATAATTGGTGTAAATAACCTTTAATTTAGCTTCACCAATTTAATGATTTTTCCAATTATAATATTTGAGAGGATAAATTCTGTTTGATTAATTTTTAGCCTCCTCTTCCAACTAGCATGGTCAAACCTGGCCTTTTTCTGAAATTACACTTTGTATTACAAACAAAATCTAATCGTGACAATAATGTCACTTTATATCACTGACACAGAATAATGTTGGTTCAGCTTTCATAAGCTTATGGCTTCATTTGTTAAATATTAATAAATTAAAAGGTCTTATACATACGTACATACATGTACATGATACACAAACTTGTTTGCAATGAATCAAGTTGAAAGACTTTATATTTTCATGTCTGTGATTAGACTTATTGGTGGTTGATCTCTGGCCATTGTTTGCTTCAAATATATTGATGTAGTAAATGATTGTATGTTTTTCATGCTGTGAAAAACTGAAAGCATTCCGCTTTAAATAAAAAGAAAAGAGTATTTGCTTATGGTATCCAAGCCAATCCACCTGCATCTCTCTTGGGTGCTGCCAGAACATTTTTTCGTTTTCAATTTATCCACTTGAGTCTTGAAATAAGTGCTGTGTTCAAGAGCTTTTCTTTAAATTTAATCAGTGATGATCAGTACCACTAGCCACTCAAGGGAAAGATATACAGAAGATGGAAGATGGTATGCAAACAAATGGGAAACAAAAAGTTTTAAAAATTCTTTACCTGCTACATTATATTTGATGCCAATATATAACGGCCAACAATTATAATCTGTGTCCTCTTTTACCTGCCATTTTTGAAACTTTGTCTACTTTATGTTACACCTCTGGCCCTAGTTCTTCAAAGGGTGGATAATGCTATCCACCGGATAAATCACTAGCCAGTGGATAAGTGTTTGCAAAACATGCCATACTATCCCCTGGATAGTGATTTATCTAGTAGATAGCGTTATCCATTACATTTGAACAACTGGGGACTAATTCTAATTTCTTTGCACTAAGCAGAATGTGAATATACCGGTACTTCAAAAATTGTTTCACTGTTGACCAGATTACGTAGAAGCAAAATGTTCAATTCAAGTCTGACAGGCCTCGGCTGAATGACACACTAATTCACCGTGTAGTAGTAATTCAATCTCTATGGATCTTACCAAGAGCCTCTCTCAAATTCATACATAATTTATGCAACATATTTTTGTACATACAGGATTAATTATCCATCGTTCATCCAAATGAATTAGCTTTAGCAGATATTATTCTGTTTTGAGATTCCTACACTGCTTGGACCGTAAATCACTTCTGCCCATCAGCTTAGGAAACATTACCTTGATTGAACAGAATTAATTAATATTGTTGTTGAGTTTGAAATCACTGCAGGAGTGTCTGATTGTATTTAGCTATAAATAGTACAAATAATTAATGTTGAGTTGCATTTCTTGCTGCTATGGGACCGGGCATTATATAACTTTTTAACTAATATTTGCCTCACTTTTTAAGATATTCCAGTCCACTCCAAGGTATATGTTACTGAAATAACTTGCAAATTTATATCAATATAATTTGGTTTTATCAACTGGGTTGATAATGTCAATTGGCCACCGTAAAGAGATTCACGAGCTGACGTTTCGAGCATTAGCCCTTCGTCCGAGGGACGAAGCGACGAAGGGGTAACGCTCGAAACGTCAGCTCTTGAATCTCTTTACGGTGGCCAATTGACATTATCAACCCAGTTGATAAAACCAAATTATATTGTTATACTTCCCACCAACGCAGCACCACAGTTTCTTTAGAAACTTACCCCCTCTATTCATTTGCAAATTTATATGTTTGTTGTAAAGTATATTTTTCTGATTTTATTTTCATATTATTTATCTGTTCTATTTTATAGTATCTCCCCAATTAGCTTTTCAGAGCTTACATGTATAAGTTGAGTGACATTCAGAATCAAGTTTTTATTATTGTTATTATTATTAATATTGTTGCTGTTGTTAATTACAGGTGTCAAATATATTTTTTAAATGTTTGAGAACAATATAAGAGATCATTTAGTAATTACTACTAATTTGGTATTTTATTTCGAGAAATCACAAACAACTTAATAACAGCTTAATGTAAAAGATTGTGGTTTTACATCGCTCATAAACTTAAGTTAATGCTAATTTAAAACTTGAGTATAAAGCAAAATACACTTAAATTCATATAAGCATAAAATTAAATAAATTCACTTAAATAAACAAATAAAGTAGTAAATAAATACAGAACTAATATTGGTATGCCAATCATCGATTATAATTGATCATTGATCAAAAGACCTTAATTGATGTGATAATTGATTGGAAAATGCCCATTCGATTATCGCAAAAAAATAACTGAAGAGTTAATTAAAATTATTGACAAATAAAAGTAGTAAACCTTGTTGTCTGTTGCAGCTAAAATCCATTGATGACCTTTTTTGATACATTTTGTATGTTTTTATCTTGTTTTAAAATGGAGCATAACTAGCGTGCCTAATGCACAAGTGGTCCACAGTCAACAACGTGAAACTGAAAAGTTTCAGTGTATAATTTGTCTTGCACACAAGGGAAAAATAAAATGCAATTCTTATAAAGAAATTTTCCCAATCAGTTGATTAAATCCGATTATTTCCAATGATACATTATGAAATCTCAGCCAATTCCTGTCACTGTCAAGCAAAACCTGTATTGAAATGTAATTGTCAATATGTTGGTCTTATGCTGAAATGAAAAATGTGGTAAAGCATAAATTAAAGACCAGTATTCCTTGAAAAGGCAATTAAGATGAATCCTTGCTTTATAAGGTATTTTTATTGTCTTAATGATAGTTAACAGTTAATAAGTATAAATGAATTAGAATTAAAATATTGAAATAGATGGCCTATAAATTGATTTTTAGTAAAAATAACAATAAATGATTATTTTTGAATAAAAATAGTTATCTTGTATAACATTTAAATATAATTGCATGTTTATTGAAAATGATAAAACTTCATTGTCTGTTTGAAATCATACATTTGTAAATGATATAAAACTAAACATTGATTAAACCTATTGGCTTAATTCGCATCTTTTAGTCTGAGTTAATAGTTTAACCGTCTTACAACTGCTTCCTTTCCAGGTTTCATGGGTGTGTCTTCTTTGCCAAAAGAAACAGGAAATGCTCACTAAGACTGGTAACTGGTTTGGGTCAATAACTTCTAGTGAAAAAAAGCCAAACACTGACTCTGACTTGCAATTAGGAAGTGACTTTCGGGCAATCCCTACAGAAGAGGACAAACGAGCTATGCGGCGACAAGGTTCACTTCAAAGATCCGATTCTGGTAGGGGGAGCTCAAGGAGGGCAAAGGGGAGACCTGATAAAGACTCTGAACGGAATCGCTTTCGTAGGCCATCAGTATCTGATGAGGAGGTTGATTCACTTCATGAGACACCTTCCGGGAGTCCTACATACTTGAGTGACGATGAGTTGTATAGACAAGATGAAAATAAAGTGAGACGGAAAGTTGTAAAATTTAAGGGACATGATGAGTTAGATCATCCGCCTCAAGGCCGTCTTCCTGATACAATGCCAAACATGCAGAAATCTGGTGCTGTCAACCAAGGACCGGGAAGAGGAGTTGCAGTGCCTGGTCAGACACCCAGGGTAAGACCAGGACAGCCGCAGCTCCAAGGTCCAGGGATGAGACCAGGAAGTGCACCTGGGGCACCTCAGGGAAGGGGAATGCCTGGTCCAGGATCTCAACCAGGAGTGCGTCCAAACATGGCTCCTCAGCAGCAGGGTTCAAGCTTTACTCCTGTGGGACATCCTGGAACCCCTCCTTCCAGCCGTGGATCATTACCTGTATCCCAGCAACAAAGTCCTAGAGGAGCTATTCCTCCAAACCAACCCCGACATGCTTATGGGATGAGAGGTCCTCCAGGGCAGCAACAACCAAGATTTCAGGCACCACCACAGCAAACTACAGCTGGATATGGCAGAGGTGGACCACCTGGTGGCCAACCTGGAGCCCCTCCTCCTGGTCAGATAAATGGAAAGCCTGGTTATGGTAGAGGAGCACCACCTCTTTCCCAACCTGGACGCCAGCAAAGTCCCAGACCAGGAGGACCAGTATCTGTACAAATGGACAACAGGCCAAGACAGCCAGGAAGTTTTCCTCCAAATCATGTTGGTGCACCTCAACTAGGACCAGGTAGCCCAAGACCTGGTGACCGTATTGGTCCTCAGCAAGGTCCAAGGGCAGGTGCACCACCTGGAGTGATACAAACAGGGCCTAGGTTTGGTACTGCTGGACAACCTCGACCTGGAATGTCAGTTGACCAGCAAGGAGGCCATTACCAGCATCCAGGCCATTTGGGTTCACCAAGGCAAAACCAAGTTCCAGATCAACTTCGTGGACAGTTAGGGTCTCCTAGACAAGGACCTCCTGGAGACCAACAACCTAGAAGCCAGATTGGTGCACCTCGTGCAGGGCCTCCAGTTGACCAGGCAAGGGCTCCAATGGGTTCACCTAGGTTGGGCTCCCCAAGGAGTGAGATAGGAGCACCTCAGCAAGGTCCACTTCAGGATCAAGGCAGAGGACAATTGAGTTCTTCAGTGGATCAATCAAGAGGTCGAATGGGTCCAGGTTTAGTTACACAGGAGCCAAGAGTGGACCAACCAAAAGCACTGTATGGCACACAACAGCAGCCTCCTCCTTTGGACCAACCAAGGGGACAATTTGGTCTTGCACAACAACCACCTATAATGGACCAAGGTAGACCTCGAGCTAGTTCTGCTGATAAAGGGCCACTGCTAGATCATTCAAGAAGACAGCAGGTCCCCGATACCAGAAATGGATATAGTCCAGAGGTTCCAACAACTGGTGTTCACAGATTTATGGAGCCAAATGTACCAGGCTCACAGCAGCATGCTGACAGCAGAAATGGACAAATGCCTGATGCCTTGACAAATGGAAGGATGGGAACATCATTGTTCAACAGACAGGAAAGACCCGAGCAAAGGCCTGCTGGTGATACTGATCAACATGGCATGACAAGGCAGTCGCCAAGACCAGTGGACAGACCTGGATTCCAGGGAAGCCAATCTAGGCCTTACAATGAGGATATTAATGGCAGAAGAAGCCCTCCCAGGAAAATATCCCTTGAAGAACCTAAAGACAAGGTAGGTCACTTTCAGCTTGCTGTGATATAAAAAATAAAGTTTAATAGTACCATAAAAAAGCTAAAATGCTTGAGGCATCTATTACATTTTATGGTCCCTAGGGGGGCGTTAAATCGATACAAGGCGTTTATAAGAGAGAGGCATTCATTTTGTTTCCCTTAACTGTAACAATACAAGGCAATTTTGTTGATGACACACTACAGGTAGGCAATGGCAATTGCAACATGTGATTGCAAGATATTGTGCAATGAAGTTTATGTTGCAACACACCAAAGCTGAATGCTCAACTGGTATAAAAAGTTCCACATTTCTTCTAAACTGGTGCAAGCTAATAATTTTAACTAACACCGGTAACTTTTTTCTGGAAGGAATAAAGTTATATTCAAATAATTGCGTTTAGAAAATCAATACCACTAAAATGAATGAATTTACTTTGTATAAATTGGGTGATGTTCAAAAATCTTTTGAATGGTATATTTAATGAACAGGGTCAGCCAGGCAGTTACAAAAGTGACAATCTTATAAAATTATATGTTAAAACGTGATGATACACAAGGGGAAATTTTCTGCTTGTAATGCGAAAGTGTAAAATTGTAGGTTTTACTGGTAGTTGACTAGCATTTTGTTTTGTGCTATAGTACTGCACATCTTTGTCATTATTTAACGTTTTCAACGATCATGACTTGTTGTTGACAAATGTTCATTCAAGGTCTGATATTAATAATAGACAATTCGTAAATGAACGTGATTAATAACATGAACATTGTACAGCCCAATAGAGCTGACAAAATCATGCATGCAAGTATATTTTTTATGAAATTCAAGAGTAAGTTGATATTTTGTCATAAACATTTCGACAAAGAAACAATTTATACATAAGCCAAATATTTCCGCTTTCATGTATTATTGTCATATTGTTGTTGGAGAGTAATACATTATTAAAGAAACCAATTCCTGAAGTTATTGCATTATTTGTATAGCAATGTGGCCCTTAAATTGCTTTGAAATTTTGACTAAATTAAATCACTTTTTAGCAATGAATATTTTATTTTTTGTGGGATTATTTCCTGATCATCGTGGCAGATGCTGATAAAAGTGTCTCAACATTCAATTAAGTTATTCTACAGAATTAAAATGCAAGCTTGAACAGTATAAATTATTTATGGCCTTCACTAGAACTTCCTTCAGTTGGATGGCTTTGATTTCAGTGTTTATTGGAGTTAATTTTGTCTTCTTTGAGAATGTTCTTGGTATGAATCTTTGGTTCATTTGCAGTAATTGTTGTTGTCTGTGATACAATTCACAGCTGTTTGTACCAGTCTTCATATCTGAAGTAGACCTTGTAACTTTAACACACTGACTGTATATCATCTTTTCTAGAGCGACTTGTTTTTTAAGAATGAGCCCCCGTCTATGCAAGATCGAGGGTCTTTGGGGGACAGATTTGTTAGTGCTCTGTCAATCAAGAAGAGTACTTCTCCTGTCTCATCCTCAACTACTCCTTCAAATTCTTCTGTGAGGCCTTCCACGGTTACTACTAGCTCTGTCAGTTCTACCAGCTCTGTCAAGAAATCTGAAATAATCCCTGCTGTCGAGACCAGCACAGAACCCTCACAGGTTTGCTGTTAAATAATTCTTCTACTGTCCGGCAGTGTTAATTGTCCTAAAATTCACCTTCCCAAGCGTGAAATAATGTATTATTTGGGACTCTGTGTGGTGATTGCTGATCATGGAAAAATCGGCTCGGAAAGAACTACCGGTACTTCACTGTGTTTCTAGGAAATTGAGACATTCCTTTATTTCAAGGCAATGTATTAAGTGTATTGACTGCCTTTAAGTTTGTACCGAAGCATTCGGTGCCTTAACTGTAGGGTGCATGTCATGTTTATCAACATATTATATTTGAATATGGTACTGTGTTTGTGTGCCATCTTCTGCTTAATTTTACGACCTGGTGTTCATTTGTGATAACATCTCTGATCTCTATCTGTAATACGAAATTAATTGTCACATTGACAAATATCCTACCTCCTCTCGAAAGCTGTTTCTTTCTGCACTGTTTAATGGAATTTGAAAATACAATTATTGAATTCCAAACTTAATTTCTATTTTATTATGCCACCGTATTCTAGAAAGTTGACTGACTGCAGTGCCTGTAGGTCTTCAACTCAGGGCTATGGCATTTAAGCTCAAGAAGCCTTCTTCTTTGGTTGATGTCCAGCGTATTGTTTATGAAAAATGCCTTCTTTACTTCTGCCATCTGCTCTCTACCCTTTATTGAAATCCCTACCCTACCCTGGTAAAGTCTTTTTTTTTACTTTTACGACATGGTTTCCACAGTCAGAACATTCGGGTCAAAAAAGCTGATCTTTATCGCGCTCTTGGCACCTACTGTTCTCTGTCAAGATGCAGGGATTGAATAATTTACAGTTGTGGCACTCTTGGTATGAAAAATGAATTGTACTGTTGCATCAGGTAAAGAAATTTATGTAAAAATACTGGAGGCATTCAAAGGAAAGGTGGGTCCGTAAATTTCACTTTGTGAGTAGATGCATGGTAGTTGTTAATTTATGGTTGGTGAATCGCTTGGAAATGTTTCTGCTGAGTCTCTTTTGTTAAGTTGGAACCTTGGTATAAGCCATGTGAAATTTTGGAATTGAAAAGCAAGGGCATTCTTTGAATACACTGCTTCAGTTCAGTTGATAATGTCTGGACACGTTAAATGTGTTTTCAGTTGTTGGTTAGTGGGTCAGAGCACTGCAGTTCTTGCTTAGCTAGCTGATCGTGGGATAACACAACTGTCGTGACCTGATTGGTTAGCACGCCTAACTGACTTCAGATTGAAGTGCTGGTTGACATTTTAAGACTGATTCTGTTCTTGTGCCTGTTCTATGAGGAAGAAACTTTCCGTTTACAGTTAAGATTACAGCGGCCACTGTGGCACCAAATAACATCCGTTTTGCAAAATAATAAAGACTGAAGGATTGAAATACATTACAAGGAAAATCAAGATGAGCCACATCTTATTGAGTTTCTATAGAAATTACTTTCGATTGTAAAGGTTAAACATTCATTTAACTAAATATATCGTGTTTTGCTTCCATATTTTTCATCCATGTTTAATTACTGTTTAGTGTCCTGCTATTTAATCGTCAGTTTCGTCATCGCAGTGTCAAAAAAGTGTGATTATATTACAGGACACTCGCGTAAAAAATGGCGTCAATTTGTTTTTTATCATAACAAAAACCAAACTGAGAATTAAGCATAGATTTGCTTTCCTACCCTAAGTAAAAGTTTGAGCGAAACCTGAAATTCTTTCAGCGAAAACGATTTCTAAATTTATATCGTCACAATCTTCAAACTGCGTAAAGAAACCCAAAGAATTTCAATAACCAACCTTTATTCCATTCGGAAACTCTTGAAAACCCGCTGAATTACTACAACTAGTTTAGATTAGACCAGAGCACTAGGGCGAATGGCTGTTCGCTGATCAATTTAGAGCATTAGATGGTTTGCTGTTTCTAATACCTCAACGGTTAGAGAAACAAAAATGTTTAGGGCAACATACTAACTGTAGCTATAGTACAAAGACGTTTTTATTACTTGTTGAATTGGTGTATATCGGCGTTGTGGCTTTATAGCAGTTGTTTGGGTATTGTTTTGTGTTAAAATGGGCTTCTCGATTCTCCAAACTTACGACTTATCTACATGCATAGATCACTGAACTGAGCAATTTCTATTTTTCATTTCTCAGACGTTTGTAAAGTGGTCTGCACCTGACGAGGACAATAAATGTTTAGGAGAAGTTCTTCTTACAATAGATCCCAAGTGCAGGGGTTCAGCGACTGGTAAATGCTATTTCTTGTTTTGCTTTTGATCTTTGTCAGTGTGGGGTGGTTCATTTTGTAAGGCTTGTGTTCACGAGCGACGGAGTTTTTATCGGAGTCGTAATTGCAATTGCAATCGTAATCGGAGTCGTAATTGCAATCGTAATCGGAGTCGTAAGAGCGGAGCCATAATATCGACGGAATTGGAGTCGGAAGAATCATAACGCTTTTGTTTTCTTCTGATTCCGTTTTTGGCTCTTTTAATATTAACACAGTGCATCCAAAGAGCAGAAGAACAAACCAATCAAAATGCTAGTCTCAGGCCTTCCGAGTACTACCTTTCTGATTGCAACTCCAACAATCTAGTTTTCA
Organism: Blastomussa wellsi; assembly: GCA_947652115.1. NCBI lineage: Eukaryota > Metazoa > Cnidaria > Anthozoa > Scleractinia > Plerogyridae > Blastomussa > Blastomussa wellsi. The sequence goes on from OX393573.1 coordinate 15,562,548, forward strand.
TAAGACCATAAGCGACGGAATCAGAACTCCGCTTATGGGTCCATCGGTTTGATTTTCACTAGTGACTAGTAAAATAGTTATGCTCAACACTGCTGAATACGACTCCAACTCTGACTTCGTCGCTTGTGAAATCTATCCTGTAATTAGTATTTCGCCTCTCAAAACATTTCACCACGTTTAAAATTGTCTAATACGAAGTATTTTATTGTTGTTTAAGATCCTTATGCAGCATATGGTCTGAGGGTGGTCGGCGGAAAAATGACAGATGATGGCAAACTTGGTGCTTTCATCACTGAAGTTAGGAAAGGAGGTCCAGCGGACAGACAAGCACAGCTTCAAATAGGTATTGATCACATTTCTGCTATTGCAAATCCTTAAAGGATATCTGTCATAGATGACACATCCGGCTTGAAACATTTAGATAATTTGCCAATTAAAATTCTTTTCTTTTTTTCCTCATTCGAAGCTATCTTTGTTTCTTCTCAGCTTATTGTTGGCTCTTTGGTACTTTTCCGTCTTCGTAAACTATTAGTTTAAGGTTTCCTTTGATTTGAAGACAATTCTCTCATTACCAAAGGTGACTTCATTCTCGGTGACGACGTCCTTGTAAGCTGCTGTACGTGAGGTGCAAAGCGTGTAGCGATAAGCCCGATAGACATCTGTCGATGTCACTAAGCTTGCATTTATCATCTAGGCAGGAGTAAGCTTGTACTGAATTCCACTGGTCCTCTAGTGTAGCAGTTATTATTTTGAGGTCTAGGGGCATTGCTCCTGTTGTCTGTTCTGTTGTTCTCTCGGCATGTAGTCTTTCATGTTAGACCTTGCGAGAGCCGCTACACAAACTGCGTGTAATCCGCTTAAGCTCTAAAAATAAACTTGGTGATAAAGTAAAAGAAACTAGCGTTATGCAAGAGAGTTGAGCTGGAGTTTAGGAAGATTTTGGAGGTCATTCATACCCTGAACTCGATTTTCCTCTGATAACAGTTTCTACCAGTCAGGCCCCAGTTGCTCAAAGGGTGAATAACGGTATCCACTGGATAAATCACTATCCAGTGGATAACGGTATCCACCGGATAAATCACTATCCGGTGGATAACGGTATCCACCGGATAAATCACTATCCGGTGGATAACGGTATCCACCGGATAAATCACTATCCAGTGGATAGCGGTATCCACCGGATAAATCACTATCCAGTGGATAACGGTATCCACCGGATAAATCACTATCCGGTGGATAACGGTATCCACCGGATAAATCACTATCCGGTGGATAACGGTATCCACCGGATAAATCACTATCCGGTGGATAACGGTATCCACCGGATAAATCACTATCCAGTGGATAGCGGTATCCACCGGATAAATCACTATCCAGTGGATAACGGTATCCACCGGATAAATCACTATCCGGTGGATAACGGTATCCACCGGATAAATCACTATCCAGTGGATAACGGTATCCACCGGATAAATCACTATCCAGTGGATAGTGTAGTTTGTTTTGCCAACATGTATCCACTGGATAGCGATTTATCCGATGGAAAACGTTGTCCACTCTTTGAACAACTGGGCTTGTTGTCTATTACGAACATTTGATGTTTAAATATTCTGTTCAGGTGATGAAATTCAGGATTGGAATGAACAATCGCTGGTGGACTGTACATTTGAAGAAGTTGCGGAGAGTATCAGCTCGTCAATGGAAGATAATCAAGATAGTAATGAACTCCATCTTATTGTCTGCAGAGATAAGTAAGTCTTGGTGTTTTGTTCTTTCATTTAAGTTTCAGTTGTAATCCGTAGATTCGAAAGTCTAAATTTTACTAAATTACAAGGACCGCTGCCTTAATTGCAAGATTGGATAAGGAAAACTTTTGTACTGTGATTTTCTCTCTGTGCAAATCAACCTCTGTATTTGCTGCACCTCACCATTTGAAGGGATAAACATAAATTGCTCCAGGGCTTTTCCAGCAGGCTTGGTTTCCAAAGTCTACGGGAGGCGTGGTTTCCAAGTTGGTTCAGTTGTCTAGATTGATTGTTGGTTGCCGCTGCTCTGACATTCCATTGGGTAAACCCGTTCATAGTCTAACCTTCGATTAATGTCCGATTAAACGAAACTTTAAAGACACCAGTAGACGTAGTTTGATATGTTCATTTAGTAAAATCCAACTGGTGGTCTTTTATCAATGCTGCGTTCTGATTGGTTGACCTACTACCAGGCTATATGTTATAGCCCACTAGTAGCGAAAGCGCCGGCTTTGAAAACCAAAACAATGGCCCATTCGGCTTTCGGCCTCAGGGGCTATTGACTCAGAGCCAAATCGGGCTCGAGGAATAATTGTTAAATAGTTTAACCCTGTGAAAAAAGGCGGAGATAATACGTGTAATCGCTTCCTTGCCATTTCAGGAGTAAAATTCCATCAAGAAACACCCAGTCGCCGGTCAAGTCACCACGTGGACAGGAAGTGAAAGGAGAATCCCCTAAACAGCTCCCTACTAGAGAGTCCCCTGTCAAGAGGGACCGGATGTCGCCCTCAGCAGGGCCCATTTCGCTTCAACAGGACAGGAAACCGCAAGACAGAAGGGAGGAGGTCACAGCACTACCAACACAGAGAGACAGTGTCACAGGGACACGAACACAGAGGGAGAATGGCCCTGCCATGATAAGTGGAAGAAATCAGCCTTCATCTTATGAACCAACAGGTTTGTTAGCAATTAAGAAAGTTGCAGTTGCTGTTGCTCGAGTTGTGTTTCCATCTTCGCCATCGTTTGTCATCCTCACTTCCTAATGGGCTCCTGTCATTTCTCGAAGACTGTTGTAGTTTTCCCATGTTCTGGGTATATATAATGCATGTTTTGTACTTATAATCGTGCTTGTGATTGATGGCAAATTTTGGCTTTACTCTATTTTCGATAGCGTTTCCAGGTGCCTTAAGCTGATGTTAACGATTGCAGCGTTGTTGCGTTCAAATCAGTGTAGCATTGTGCACTGGACGGACGTTTAACATACAATGTTCAACGCTGTCTCGTATAACATGGATTGAAAAAAATCGTCGTTATTTCTTTTGCGTATTTCGTGGCGTACCTGTAAACTAGCTTTTAGCAAAGAGTACTGACCACGTTAAATAAACGATTAATTGATTGATTGATTGATTGATTGTTTGATTGTAACATAATCTTTATTTGGCAGATGATGATTTTTTCTTTGGCGGTGGTCCTTCACCTGATGACAAACCTAATAAGTCTGTAAAGCAAGTTAGTACAGGACCAGGGCAAGGCAAACCATCAAGAGTTACTGGCCGATTACAGGTAAGTTTTTGTTTCACTGTAACATTGTAACAAATTACAGGCGAGATTACGGTGACCGTTGAACTCTCCATGATCTCTCCATGACTGCTGGCATCCAGTAGCATTGGTATTCCTCTTGATGGGATTGTGGTCCTTCAAAGTTTACGTCTTCACAGTTTTGTAACGTTTCTATTCTTGTGTTCTCTTTATATACTCAGTGAACAGTAAAGAGTAATAAAATGTCTCGACTGAGGCCACAACAAGAGGATGTAGGCCATAGCTCGTACCAGTCACCGTCAGATTTGATCGCGCCAGCATAGTTGTACTTAATTTCCACCAGCAGATGGCACACGAACAGCCGAGTGAGGACGAAAAACAAGCGTTTGTATATGTTCACTGAGAGTCTCTCCGTAGCTCACTTGGTTAGAGCGCCCGACCCGTATCTGGGAGGTCATAGATTCAAATCATTCGTCTAACGCTTGTGACACATCACGCATTTTAAATGAAGCGATGCCTCTTTCTGAGTTGTTTAGCGGATCAATTAACTTGGTGTCCAATTGTTTTTAGTTGAAGCTGTTTTATGACGAGGATGCTGCTAATTTAAATGTGACAGTTGTTGGAGCTGAAAGCTTGGCACCCAAGGAGACCACAACCCCACCCAACCCTTACGTTAGGATTTACTTTCTCCCTGATAAGAGGTACGCTGCCTTATTCAGGCTTTATAAATAGTTGAAATGAGGTATGGGACCCTTTTGTAAACCAGTAACGGCGAAGAAATCCTACCCATGAAAATCAGTTGTGTTTTCCCGCGCTGGACATGGTTCGCAGGATTCCCCACGCTTGGAATGGGTTGCATGTCTTCCCGCCCTTAGCACGCGTTTCATGTTTTGCCGCGCTTATCGCGGGTTGCGTTTTCCCGCGCTTGGAACGCGTTGTATGTTTTCCGCCGTTAGCACGGGTTGCATGTTTTGCCGCGCTTGTCACGGGTTGCTTTTTCCCACGCTTGGAATGGGTTGCACGTTTCCCCGCCCTTAGCACGGGTTGCTTGTTTTCCCGCGGTTAGCACAGGTTGTACGTTTTCCCGCGCTTGACACCGGTAGCATGTTTTTCGCTTCGAGTTCTGATTGGCTCCCTGCGTTATTTTCGTCGGCTGTGATTGGACAGATGTAATTACTTCTATTCTGGTTTTGCGAGTCAAATATTGCCCAGTTTTGTGTAAGCGATAAGGTGTTGTTCGTTTGGTTCGTTGCTTATCAGTGGCATTAACACGTTTTAACTTTGCTTCTTAAGTATGCAGAGTAAGAGACGCACAAAAACAGCCATGAAGTCCACTAATCCTAAATGGAGTCAGACCTTTGTGTATCCTTGTCGACCTCAGAAGGTGAGAGACATTTAGCCTGCGAGTAGGCTTTGGGTCACATGCGCTAGCGGCAAAACCCTGAGAACGAGTCGATGAGCAAAGTGACCGCCGGTTCACGTCGCTTGCCAACTTACCAAATTTGCCAACTTGGTAACTTGCGCGTGACTCAAAGGTGAACCCGTTAGCGGCTTAAGAGATTATCCTTTAGCGTTGTGTGATATGACTAGTAACTGTTATTTTGCTTATCAGTGGCAAGAGATAGAAACTGAGTTGTGAGGTTTTACTAGACTTTCGTTGGATTTACAGTTCAGTAATCGTGCTTTGGAAATCACTGTGTGGGATTATGACAAAGTAGGATCAAGTGAGTTTATTGGCGAGGTAAGCAACATATTTCTTTAATACTTAATCTGTTTCAGTTTAGTCATTATCTTTTCACTTAAGATTGTGTGGCTTCTGTTTGACCTCGCTTGTTTTCTCGGTCTCGACCCAGGTTGTTTTGAACATGGCCGAGGCAAACCTGGACGGTAACGGGTACTGGTACCCACTCAAGAACCACGAGGACGACAATGATCCTCTTGTGCCGCCCACTCCTAACCAGTCTCCACACAACTCCTTCAGATTTAAGGGACCGAGAGGACCTGGTGAACCAGCAACTGAGCAAGGTATGACGTAAGCAGTGCAGGTGAACAGGATGTCGCTGTTAAAGCTGTTAAATAATTTGCGTATTTTATTACCTGCATGGCAGCTGAAGACGTCTAGTTTTATTGCCTGGGAAGTGTGGTTTTGATGTTACTATTTGAAACCCGTTAAACCTGTTTTACAACTCTGTTGCTTGTTTCTTAGCTGGTTCCCCTGGTTATGGCAGTGATTACGAGGAAGAGCCACGATTCGCACCAAATGGACCGGTAACTAGTTCCCAGCCTCCGTACAACTTAGCCGAGAATGAGCTCCTGAAGCAGCAGTTGATTGATCATCACCGGGACAGTCCCAGACCCCCATTTACTCAAGCGCAGATGGTGCAAGGTATGACAGTAATGTCTGCACATAATTACAAATTGTAGAATTAACACACGTGACTCGCTCTTATAAATCTAAATCTAAATATTGTTTTGTCAGTAAAGAACATAACATTTCTGCACATATATCTGAACATATATATGTAAACTGCTATTATATAATAAACACTGGTAGAGTAAGAATATTGAAGTGAATAAACAAAAGACAAAAATTAGATCTTGTACGACGTTAACACTGTGTTTTTGGTTCTTAAACAATTCTGTGGATGTTAAGTTGATCTAAAATCATGTAACGACATAAGATACCTTATCTTTGAAGAGACCGATAACTTGAGTCAAGCCCTAAGCATGAATGTTTATAAACTGTTCTAGTCTTGTTGTCTCCACTGTTCCTGACATGCATATAAACAGAGAACATTTATTAACACTTATTAATCTGCTCCTGTCGACTGTAATTTCCAAAACGTCAGGCTACAATTTTAGCGAAATAACTACTAAAAATTCTAAACGTGTTGCTTTTCAACTTCTACCAAACTTCCTTCTAAACTGAAAAATAAATGTTTTCCTGATCGTTTCCAGGGCTCTCTCGGCGTTGCTTTTCAAGATGGCGGCTTGTCGCCCATAGCAACGCCAAGAAGGCCCTGATGACGAAGTCCTTTTTGCGCATGTTCTAATTCTGCTGTAAACTTCACTTGAAGCGTACACTGTCAAGCAATACCACACGTCACCAACTCATCAGCCCCAGTCTCCACAGCCAACCTCTAGCTACCCCCATTACGCCGCTGACCCCAACAGAATGACGCCTCAACAGACTAGACCAATGCCTTCGCAACAGCCAGGAAGTGGTCGCTTTCACGACGATCGCATGTCCCCGAGTATGCATGGTTATACTTCCCCTGGATCGTATTCCCCTGGTAGAATGTCCCCTAGCGGAGGCCCCGGGGCTAAAAAGTCCCGGTTATTGCCTCAACTGCCTCCAGGACGTGAACCGATGGGTAAGACATAAAGACAGGACTGCGCTTATGATAAACGCGCACTTAGTCATGTCACGGCACACTACACCACATTGCGCACATCACCATGTCACGCCACACAACTCTGCACTGCACTGTAGCGATTTAATTTTACTATAAAATAAATTCAGCGACATTTAAACTCATTTAGAGCAGTTTTCACTTGAGTTTCGTAAGTCATTCGCGTTTGCTTTGATTTTGATTACTACGCACAATTATTGGCTTCAAAATCTCGCGCCACTTCTCAGCTAATCACAAGTAAATTCAAAACTAACCGTGACGCGCTCGCGCACGTTTTCCCGCGCTTCGCGTCAGCGAAATGTATATGTCGAGTTTTAATTGGTTCACTGAATTGTCTGTGTCCTTCGTAATTGCCTGGAAAGATTAACTTTGGTCTTACGACACTCGATCGAAAATCGCTCTATGAAAAGTGTAACAGAAATTTAGTTTCCTAAAACGTGGCACGTTTTCTTGACATTTATTAGCTTATCGTTGTCGCTTTTCTTTTCTCTAAGAAGGTAGTTGACAGTACTGTTGACTTGAAGAAACAAAAGCTTTATTTTGTGACAGTGTTTTGTGACTCGAATGAGAAAGAAAAAAAAAGAAAGAAAGCGTGTCACGGTTAAAAAGATTTAGAAAGTAAGCAAACGGTGTAAAATGCAAGCAATGCTATTGCGAGTTATTTTATTGACATTAAATATTAATAAACGCGAAATGATGACTCAGAACTGAATGAGAAACAGCTCTTGGATTTATGTGCACAGTTTATAGGCTTGTTCGAGGAGGAAAAGGAAGGAAAAAGAGATTAAAACGAGTACTGACAACATCTACGGTGATATTTCCTAAACAAAAATAATCTAAACTAAAATAAACTTAAACTTAACCACAGACGAAGAAGAACGAGCCAGAATCGTTAAACAGAAGTTAAAAGACGTGGACCCTGCAAGAGCTAAATTGGTAGTCGGCGGCGCCAAAGGAAGGATGGGATATGGCCAGGCCCCAGATTCCGTGTATGCACAAAATGAGGGGATGTATGACCCGAGCATGTCCCCGCGACCTGGGCGCCAGTCACCCAGACCCATGGCAAGAACGGGGAGTCCGTCACCCTTACAGGGGCCAAAACATTCTTTGGGGATGCCCCCTCACCATCAGGGGCTACATGCTCCTCAAGGTAACAGCGTTAATGTAGCTTTTAAATGTCAAAATAAACATTTAAAGAAATGCATAGGAATTAGTAAGGGAGAATTGAATTTAACACTAAACAAGCGAAATGTTATACGCTGGGTTCAGACATGAAGTTATAAATGTTTTCAAGAAGGTATTTCAGAAAGGCCCTTAACGTAAAGTCAAATTTAATAAGAGTAGTGTCAGCAGATTTGGCCAACTGACTGGACACTAATTAGGGGTATTTTAAAATATAGCCGTAAGGTAAAGTAAATGTTATCGTTTTCATTTTATTACTTAAAATTCTGATTGAATGCATTACTAAATATTATGACATTTCTTTAAGAAATAAAACCTTTTCGAGTAATTTAATTTTTTGAATAAATTCATATAAAGTAGAAGAATGTGTTGAAGGCTTGATTGAGGTCGCAGTTCACTCTAATCTCACCGTCGCCATTTCAGTGCTCACTGCATAAAGTAACATCCTGATTTAACGACACCGCTGAGCGCTGTTCGTAAAGTCTAACAGTGCTGTATTGCTGTTGTAGAGCGCATCTACCCAACCGACATGAACACACATGATCAAGGAGTGCCATATGAAAACCACAGAAAAGCCCGTGAGTCCATCCACTTATCGCTACGCCAAGTAACCTTGTAACGCACAGCATGAATGCTAAAAAAATACTTAAAAGCAATGACTTGCACTGAACATAACTAGAACAGCAACATAAACCCGTCGATAATAGCACTTAAGATATTAATCTTAAATATTATGGGCTTATTGTATAGGATTTTCGTGGAACAATTAAAAAAAAGATATCTGAAGATGTTTTAAATGTGTCCGGCGAAGTCACCATTTTCATGGGACCTGATCACCTGAAAACACTAGTGATATTGGACGTCATATTTCAGTACTCCTCGACAAAGCGTTGTCAACACAAAACATTGACGTTTTGCACTGGAAGGTGTGAAAATTGTCCGGACATTCTGTCTGTCTACTTTTGGAATGTATTGGACATTAACATTATTCGTTTCCAAAAAAGCAAATTTTTATTATTCGTTGGCTTAAATCGGTACCGTACAGGATGTGCGATAAACACGGCTGCGCTATATGGTTAAAACTACTTGCTTTTTTTGTGGAGCCACGGAAGCACTAAATTGCAATAACTTTTTAAATAAATTCTAACTAAACTGAAGGTAACTTATTGAATAATTCCTTGATGCCGGGAGGTGTTCGTAGGATTCCTAAAAAGTCCAAGCCCGTCTTGCTTTTAACGCTGCTCCCCGCATCCTTGCCATCATTATTCATTCTGACTTTCAGGATCCTGAAATTTGTCAAGTATAGAAAAAAATTTTTTTCAGGGTTGCCACAGGTCAGGGAAAATTAGAACTCTTCAAGGTTATGAAAAAGGAGATAATTTTTTTCTGAACCAGGAAAATTTGACATATTGGCGAAGAGTGAGGGAATTGAAATTATAACACTGCTGATTCAATACCTTGAAGACTGGAAGAAACATTTCAGCTAGATATGATCTCAGCGATGTGTTGTCTTTGAGAATCAGAGGCTGGAGGCTGCTGCTATTTGACATTTTGTATTTATATCGTCAGGGAAATTTGATAAGTCAGGGAATTTTAAAAACTGAATCTTTGTGGCAAGTATGTTTTTATGCTTCTAGAAATCAGCTACAATACGTTTGTCATTCTGTCTTTGCCAAGCTGAGGTAAGACAGACTCCGGTGTACTTAACGGTTCCTAGTCCAATATCTGACTTGTGCCATTATTGTTGTTGTGTTTGTCAGAGGACGGACGAAGACGACGCAACAGTTTAAGCAGTTTACCGCTGAACGATGAAAGTGAGCGACCGCGGAGTCCCTTCCCAATACCGAGTCCAGTCCCTCTCGGCCACGGCAGGAGTCAGAGCAGCTCAAGCTTGCACGAAAGGGACCGTGGCCTCTCAAACGGTGAGTTTGTGATAAGATGCAATAGTCTCTTCACTTTTATCAATATCTTCACTGTTTTGCATAGGCTAGAGAATTTGCAGGAGCAATTGCGGAACGTGACTGTTCGTGTGACTTTAAGGAAGTAAACTGCAGAATGCAAGTCTTGTCTTACTGACTGGGAAGGGCGGGAAAACGTGAAACCTGTGATAAGCAAGGGATAACTTGTGACCTGTGACAAAAGACGAAAAACCTGAAATCGTTGGCAAGGGCGGGAAAGCATGAAATCTTTGGCAAGTGTAGGAAAACATGAAACTTGGGTGAAAGGGCGGGTTAACGTGAAACTCGTGGGAAAAGGCGGGAAAAAATGAAACTCACGCGAAAAGGCGGGAAAAAATGAAACTCGTGGGAAAAGGCCGGGAAAAATGGAACTTGTGCCAAAAGCGGGAAAACGAAAGCTCGTGGAAAGGGCGAGGAAACATGCGTGATTCGTCGTATCACTGGTAATTGGTGGATTAAACCAATCTCTTAATTTAAACGTGTACACTTGTGGCCCTTTACTGTGTAGAAAAACTGATCATTGTAAATTCTTTTCCTTCATTTGCTAACACTAACCATTCTTGCTGAATATTAAGGTAAGTTTAATCTTCCATTCTTTGTAACATCTGTACTTTTAGTTACTGTGGGCCTTATAATATCTGAGCAAATCTTTCTTTTCCGTCATGGTGAAGCCAGTAAGAACTCACTGGAAAATGAATCAACTTGCAAGGCTAGTACGCCTGAAATTAAAAGAGGCAGATTTTTAATGGTCAATATTTCGACTTGCAGTGCAAGTCGATCTTCTACGGGGACAGAGTACTCTCCTCCTTTGGCCCCGGTAGAAGACTAGCACTGCTAGTCGAAATATTGTCAATTAAAAAACCTGCCTATCTTCATTTCTTTTCTACTAGCCTTGCAATATAATTTGTTTCCCTACATTTTGAGTGACGTCTAGTACACGCATCCCTTTCTTCGGGTGATCCGAAAAGAAGGTCACCGCCAACTATTTTCAAAGCGTCAGGTAATCCTCTGCATTCCAATGTGTAAGAACCGGAAAACACTGGCGACAAACTGGCCCTACAAAAACTGCCGTCAGGGAGAGGGAAAATGTGTTCTTTTCTCTTGTCATTTCTAGTTTAAACGCATCTAAAAGTTTTTTATCTTTCGTTTCTCGTTCTTTTATGGACTACTTGCGGTCTGGTTCTTTAACTTCAATTAATCCGCTAGTTAAGAGACTCTTGTTCCTTTCGTAATAACCCTTTTTGTATGCTATTTCTATGTTTCAAGGGGTTTTAAGGTTATATGGGCCTCTGCTTCTTATATTAAACTAGTAAATGACCATGAATCCTTTTTTCTTTGCCTTCAAAGAATTTCAGTTAATAGTTTAATTCAGAGGTAATGTTGTGGCCGGTGACGGAGTGACCAGTCTTGCAGACTGTGAGTGGGGCGGTTTGGAGGATGTTGAGATTCTTCCAGAATGTGTTAATTTAACCTTTCCCGCTCAATATAAAAGCCTGACACATGCTTCTGACAGATGTAACCTTTTCTTGAAGCCTAACAAGAATTGTGAAAAACGTTTGATGTGAATTGTTTGTGAACCCTGATTCACATTGTCGTTACCTCAGCACTATTTCTGGGCTCGTCACGCAGTTTTTCCTCATGTGAGGAAGATTGCGTGACAAACCAAAGAGCATGGCTGCGTATTAAGCCTTGCGTTACAGTTTCATAAAAGAAATTTCAACATCTTTAGGCTCTTTTAAAGAACACTGACGTATTGCATTTAAATGGATAGTCGAAACCTAGAGCTAGTTCTTTTTGGTAGATCATTTAATAGGAGACCTGAAATAATAAATTTGTACTGACGATTGGTTCCCCACCTCTCTCCTCCACAGGGAAGCTGCTGGCTCGAGACGAGGCTCGTTCCGGCAGTCTTAATAATCTTCATGTCTTCCCTACAGGGGGGTACATCAAGCCTTCCCGTGGGACTGGTCGAAGCGAGAGCTTTGGAGGCAGCGGTCGCAGTAGTCGGTCATCATCCATAGCGAGTGACAGGAGTGGCAGTTTAAATAGCATACCAGGATCGGTTACCAGTGTCGAGAGCAGGTAAGTGCTGCTGACTGGCGCGCTTGTGGGCTCGGGTCTTAACCCGTCTTAGCAGAAACTCAGCTGTGCTCTATTGGACATCCTTCAATCTGATTGGTTCGCCGACTGTTTTCTATTCGCCGATAGAAAACGATCGCGCGCGGATTGCTCTTCGAAGGCAAGATTTTTCTTGATTTTTGGCTTAAAAATACATAAAATGGCAGCTTTTTTAATGTTATCCTTTAGAGTTTCTACTAAAGCAATTAGACTACTCGCAAATTCGCTAAGTTTACCAAAAAGTGGCAAGTTGATAAACGATCGTTTGATTTAAAAAAATAATGAATAAAGGTTTGAGTAATAAATAAGAAATAAGGAAATCAATTCTCAATTTGTAAGACATTTTGTTTTTCAATTAACTGTAGGAATGATTGATGTGAAGGTAGTGCACATGCGCTTTCTCAGTGGCGTCTTTTATTTTTGTTAATATAAAGATACGACCCACGAGAGGTGATTGGTATCTGGTGACAGGTTATTGTTCGCTTTTGTTGTAATTTAACGCCAGTAGTTACACAATACAAATTCTCGAATGAACCTTTCTTTTTACTTAACGATTCGCGCCTGGAAAATACCCGTCGGAAACACAAAATGCTGGATTGCATTCTTGAAAACCTGAGTATCCACTTCAATTTTAAGACCATTTAAAGGAGCTTCGATGCTGTAATCCTTAACGCGCAATTTTTTCAGCTTTTCTCTGTGCTCATTGTGTTGGACGTTTTTGAAGTAATTAGCAGATAGGTTTGTCTGTATATCGTATGTGGAAGAGCAGCATAATATTTGCTTACAGTTGCAGGATTCATTCGTAAAAAAAATACGAATGATAAAAAGTAGATCAAAAACTAAAAACGTACCGGAAAGCTCAGTAAAAAGTGTTCGGGATTGAATTTGAGATTGTGGCAAATGTTTAAACGTAAAAACACAATTAACTGTAGAAGTTTTTAATTGCTTTTTTGCGCCATCTGGGAGATGTAACCCAAGGGTTGGTTTTTCTCGGGTGAAAGTTTTGGATAATACAATAAAATGTCCAAACACAAACAAGGCTTGTAAAATACACCTCTTACTGCGGTTGAGAAAACCAAATAAATACAGTAAAATCTTGTTTTAAGTAAGAGCATAAATTCACACTCGAACCTTGATATTAGGTCTTCGAGGTGTCACATTGTATATTAAATGAAATTTGTTTTTAACGAGCTCGTTAAGCTTGTATAGGTAGGTTTCATTGTTGATTTCTTTGAACGAAGATGCAATCGAAGGCAAGTGTATACAGATCGACAAAAAAAGCTCGAAATACCAGCAGGGCATTACAATCACCTAAGAAACTGGGCACAAAATTGAAATATTCAAATTACCCGTCACTCGATCAGTGGCGGTCTATATCAACTGCCAGCTGTTTTATTTCTACATTGATCCATGTACTGGACGCCCGCTCGTTAAATATTGCACTTGTGATCACAGAGTTTATCTTGCACGGAGCGACGTTCAACCCGGTGCGCCATGTCCAAGATAGAGAGAGTATTGCAGACAGTCGCAACTCATTTATGGGCCCCCGCAAGGTACTTTAAGACTAACTTGTATCTTGTTTATCACTTTCTGACATCTCTAGTGCACTTATCTGGGTTGTATTAGATTTCCCTTTTAAGAAATTCATATAGTGAACATCGATACAAGTTTTGTTTAACAAAATTCAGGGATTAACCTTAAAGCTAGGCAGTAGAGAACACAGATAATATTAAACCTCAACTACTAATCTCGTATTGTTATTGTTTTCTTTGCTGCAATCGAGAATCCGATAAACGTTAAGAATGTTTATTTGGCTTGCCTGTATGATCTGCTTTCTGACACGATTTAAAGCAAACATCGTGAACGTATCGTCGAGTCTTGTTAACAAGACAAGACGTAGAGAATCGCGACAGAAAGAAAATATACGAGAAGATAAACCTTCCATTTAAAAGTGCTAAAATGAAGTCTAACGCTGTACTATGTTTTTTAGTAATGATGTGCTTTGCTTATCTTTGTTTATCTTTAACTATACCAAACTGCAGCGGGTAACAAGCAACTTGCTGAAAAGTGTCTTCTTTTGTCGGCTTTCACTGGCCAAACGGTTTCAACAGAACGGGAAGCTTGTATTTATTTTCCAGATATTTTTAATCTCAGTGGTGATTTACCTTTGACTGGAGCTTTTTTTGTATGAATAATTAATATATATGTTTTTTTCTGATTCGCGATATGTACATAAATTATTACGCTTATGATATGTATATTTGTTGCCACCTTCGTTCGCATTTAATTACCTAGCTCGTGAACAGCTAGAGCGACAATTCATTTGTCTAACATGACGTTATCACCGATCTGGTTCTTGGATTCTAACAAGCATGCATTTAACATGAGTTGCATTAGCAAGTCGTCCACACGACCTAACAGCAGTTAGTCGGCACGTTTTGTGTTAGGATTTTGGAGCTGAAAATGACAAGCTTATTTCAGGTAGTAGGGCAAGTTATTCGAGCTAAACGGAGGTGAGACGAAATTCAGCATTTTTTATATTCTGGAATCTGTTACACTTTTTCATTATCTGGTGATTCTCTTTGTTTGCTTTCTTCGTGAACGCCGTCTTCACGGCTAAGACGACTTTCGCAGCTTGACGAGAAATGTTTTATCAATTTGCAGCTTATTTTCTGACCAACGAGTCAAAATAGGCATTTCTAGACCAAGATTTAATAACCTGCTCCTTTGACAGAATATACCGAGAGGGCATTGCAGTCATTTTCATGAATCAATCTGTTATTTCCTGTAGGAGTTTTAACAGAATACACCATTCCAGAACTAATGCATGACACTGAAAACGTCGTTTCGTCCCAGGTTTCTGTAACCTTCAATAGTCTTCATGCGTTCTTTCCCGTCATCAATTCAATAAATAGAAATAGTTTCTTCTGAGGCGCCGGCCGGGTCGTTTCATGTCGTTATTGTCCGTGCATCTGTTTAGCCAATGCGCAAAGCTCTAGTTTTACCTTGGTCACGTTACGAGTCGTTGAGTGCTGACTTTTAACCGTGTGCCTGGTTTAACGTTTGCTCCCTAGCATTTTATTTCTGACATTTTATGTATTAACTAATAGATGTTTAGTTTTAGCAAATTGCTATGGTCGTTGCGTAATGTCGAGTACCGCATGCAAGCTGGATAAGCGTATGGAATCCTTCAAGCCCACAAAGCGAATTTTAGAAGAAAGAAGAACAATATGTATCTTCTTTGTTATTTTAAACATAATTTTAATCCAGTTAAGTGATTTTTAACCAATGTCATGTTAAACAGGTCGTTTTTATTTATAAATGCGCGAATTATCGGTGTTTGTTTTATTCCAAATGTTTTGTTGATTGGGGCAAATTATACTCCTTTAAGGTTTCCAGCCTTGCTTAAGTTTAAAAGACAATTCTGATATCAGTTTTAGTGATATTTGCAGCTGTACCAGTGTCGGTTGCGTTTAAACGTGCCTTGAAAATGAAAATTGAAAGCCGTATCCAGGCAACAGAGAAAGAGATACAAAATTTCATCTTTACTTAACTCATAAAACTTCCCTTAGCACGCAACATTGATCGATCTTAAGTTACGCGGAATAGCAACCAGTTAGACAATACCCCTCATTTGAAAACTGAAAAAACCTGTTCAAAATGGTCAAGACGTGAGAGATAATATTTTTTTTTTCAAAACTTTCACAAGCAGGCAATCTGTCCAGCTTTTACAGTGGTTGTTATATTTGCCGCGTTTTTTTGATTCTAGACGGAAGTATTAGCCAATTCGACGACAAAACAAAGATAGAAATTGGGTTTAATTAGTATTGATTTAATTTTATGCAAGATGTCACACAGTGGAAATAATAAATTCTTTTGATAAGCCGAATACTGCTGATGCTCTCACGCAGGTTTGAGACATCCTCGTTGCCAGGGCCTCGCTGTCGCTCTTGGTAGCAAAACAGCAGAGCCTGGAATAGACTTTGGCCTAAGCCCTTTTCATTTTTCTTAGCCGACAGGGCCTTGGCACGAAAAACGAAGGGCTCTGGGGACATACGGCAAACGAAAAGGGCTATGGGGACGAGAATGAGTTTGGGTGTGTTCGTGTCTAAGACCTTTTGGGTTTGTCTCTTCATGTTTTGAGTTTCAGCTGTTTTGTTTAATTAATTTTTTCTTTCTTTTCTCCAAGTCCTTGGGTTCCACCGGGAATAAAACTTGTAAATGAAGCTCACCTGGGAGATTTTATCGATGGCCTTGGCCCAGCGCAGATTGTAGGGCGTCAGGTTCTGGCATCACCCTCCATGGGAGATATTCAACTAGCGCTGCACAACAGAAAAGGGATGTTGGAAGTAGAGGTCATACGAGCCAAGGGATTGTTACCCAAACCTGGCTCAAAAATCCTACCAGGTAAACTAAGTGAAAGGAGTTACGTCGTCGTTCGTTCACTTTGAAAAATTTATCAAAATCGTTATTTCCAATCCATTTCAATCTCCTCCATCCTCAGCCATCCTTGTTCCTTTTTGGTTTAGTATCACTCCTTTGGTGTTTTTCTTCCTTTGCAAACTATTATTTTTAAGGTTTCCTACGTCTTAAGGGTAATTTAGGTTGTCGAAGAACTAACTCAAAATCTATCGTGACGCAACTCCTTTAATTAAAGAGTGCATAGTACGGAGTTATGGTGCACACGATAAGTTTGAACAGCATGGAACAAGCGTAGAGGTGCTCGAGGCGATACCCGAGCCCCTCTAGCTTCCAAGTTTGATCGACCCAACCAACCAAAAAAAAATTCCCCAAGAGAACAAGACAAAACAGGCCAACTTTTGATCCCAATAGAACACGACCTTCAGTAAGGTTCTCTTACGTGCTTCGTCTCCTTCGCTCACCCCTTCAAACTCGCACGCACTGTTGTTACCTTTACTGAGGGCAGGATTTTGAAGGTGACTGGAAAATATCTTCAGCAAGAAGTTAATCTGTCTGTATATTACATTTGGCGAAAACTAGGCACCGTCGTCTTGTTATTTGAAGGACAGGAGCTGCGTCAACGGTTTTTGCATTTTGAAAAAACTTAGCCTAAATTTTTCATATTCGTCATTTGCAATCCGTTTAAATCTTCTCCATCCTTAGCCATCCTTGTTCCTTTTTGGTTTAATATCACCTCTTTGTTATTTTTCTTCCGTGATAAACTATTAGTTTAAGGTTTCTTACGTTTTAAGGGATATTTGGTTCGTCGTAAAAAAACAGACTCAGAATATCGTGACGTGGCTGTAAATGAACTGGGATTGTTTTCCTAGTGGAACTCTACTAATAAATTCAGTGTTGTACCCATAATGGGCTGCCACAAAGTTTTTTATTTTTGATGTTGTCTGTTTTTAGCGCCATATGTTAAAGTGTACGTAATGGAAGGCAAGCGCTGCTTGGTTAAGAAGAAAACCCGAACGGCGAGGAGAACGTTAGAACCTTTATATCAACAACAACTAGAGTTCAAGGTAGAATTCACTGGCAAGACACTTCAGGTAAATAATAATTGTTATCAACCAAACTTATCGACTTCGAGTTTTGTCTCTTCTTCGTGCCCCTCCCTCCCCTAGTGGTCCAACCGCCTGAAGCTTATCCCAGCTTCTGTAGCGACTAGGAGTATTTATACTCCCCCTGGATGGGATGCTAGGGTACCCCCTCCAACATTAAATTCGCCGATAGCCATTTACAAACCTGGGTGAAGAGAGGCAATTAAAACTGCAAGGCTGGTACTTAGGCAAAAAACACATTTATTGGGCCAATATTTCGAGTAGTACAGCTAGCCTTCTTCAGTGCCAGTGCTGCTATAAAAGAAATAGCGGTTTCTGAAATATAAATTGCAACGTAAATAAAAGAGGTTAATGGTTAACTAGTGCAGATGACAAAATGTTTGTAACATTTACGATAGTGAACAAAAATGTGCAAATAAAAATCGAAATATATAGAAAATACAATAAAAATTGATGTAGGATAGTATAATATAATGTGTACAAGAATAAATATATAGTTAAACATAGTGTTCGTTTCGTCGATTTAAGCCGTTAGGAAATAGAGTTTTGTCTCTGTCTACTGAGAAAGCTTCTCCTTCTCTTCGGCGGGCTGTGTTAGTGGAAGGCTGAAATTCGAGGGAGATGAGAAGAATATCTGCAAGCGAGTGGTTTGTTGAGTTGAAATGAGTCGGAACGGCAGCTGTGGCATTAAAGTGGTTCAGATTATTCGTGGCTTGTCGGTGTTCTGAAAAGCGTTCGCGAAGTGTGCGCTTTGTTTCCCCAACGTATTGTTTCTGGCATTGTTTGCATTCAATCATATATTCAATTCAATTTAGGTTAGAAGATTTACAAGTTATGTTTTGTTAAATTTGTCTGAAGAGAGGCGCTCTAAAAGTTAAGTGTCTTGAGTACCCGGCCAGAGCTTGCTTGAATCCGGGCGGGCCGCCGAGTACAAAGCGCGAGTGATCTTGGAAAGAGAACCTTGCGCGACGATTTTTTCCAAAGAAAGTAGGAGGTCTCGGTACGAACCAGTACAAGACAGGCAATAACAGTAACCTGACAGTCTTTTTGTGCGGCGTTTTGCATTAATACAGGGTTTTTTGTTCTAGGTTATCGTTTGGGGAGACTACGGACGTATGGACAGAAAAGTCTTCATGGGTGTTGTTCAAATTTTACTCGACGAGTTAGACCTTAGTAATCTTGTTATTGGTTGGTACAAACTGTTTTCTACTTCATCTATGTGCGACCCACCCCTCCCCACCCCATCCTCCCCTCTCGGTGGTTCACCGAAAAAGTCCCCTGACCCCTCCCCAAGGGCGTCGGTATATCAAGGCATGGCCAGCCCGAGGGGAGGGACGTCACCTCTACCCACCATCATACCACCACCAGGCCACATGCAGAATATGGACGAGGAGGGGGACTACGTATGAGTTGGACAATCGTTATGACGTAACGCTATGGGTTCAGCTTGGAAGCTGTTAGAGTGGAATTCTGGGAATTCGACGTTTGAAGTGTTGACACGATGACAAGTTCGCTTAGATGAGGTGAACTTTTTGTTAACAGAGAAATAGACGATGTAGAATGTTTTTGACTGCGGAAACGCTTCTGGTGTGAAAGAAACCGGATTATTCCATTTGAAACATTAAAAAAACTAAGTTAAAGCTTCCTCTGCATTTCACAAATACAGCTACAGAACGAACTCGATCCAGGCCGCCTGCTGCTTCATCAGACGTGAAAAACGCAAGAATACGGACTAGGGACAAGTTAACAAATGACTTTCTTAACTCGACGCTTCCCGCGGACTCTTGTAAGAGCAACTAAGAGAGGAGATTACGGGAAAATTAAATGACGTGGCAAGCAATGCGAGCTTACGATAGTTGGCAATATTTATTAAAACATAAATGGGTTTGTCACTGAAAGAAACTTATTCCAGTGGCTTTGCTTAAATTGATATTTAATTTACAATAGAGTTTTAAGAAAGAAGGCTGGTTCTTCTAGCCAGAAGTTACGGAGAATGAAAAATTAACCCGTTGTGAAACGCGATTCATGTTTCAATTTTGAGTTGTTCTCTTTGTTTTACCACGGCGTGTACTACGCTATGTAAATGGTCACGAAGTGTGAACAAATGCTACAGCAAACCATCGTGATAGAACCATTAGTTTATAAACTCACTGCACTGGTGAAGACATACATAACCAGAGGTTTTATTAGGTTGCTAATGATTGAGCTAGAAATAGGATTTTAACAATTCGAAAGCGTATTTACTTTGAAAATTAATTTATCAATATTTAAATTCTGGGAAACTGGCCGTGAAATCTTCTCCTTCGCTGCCGTTGCCTGGGTAGTCACACCACGCTCCCACAAGACAAGCGTGAAGCCTTCTTGACTACGCAAGTAATTGTTATAAGATGTACTGAAATGTGTAGTAACCAAGGGACCCCCACTAAGTGAATTTTCACCCTCTCCCCTCTCGGACTGTGGAGGAGACCTGGAGGATAGGAAAACCAAGTTCAAAATTTTAGTTAAACTAAAGAATTGATCAGAAATATATAAGAAATGAATGGATGTAGATGTTAAGATTTTATTTCGCTTATCGTCACAAGAGCTCTATTTCGTTGCTGAAAGTTTACAAAAGTAATCATATAGAGTCTCGTATTTATTTATAAGGAAAGATTTATGTAGAAACTTTAGAGAAAATACTATCGAGGAGTTTATCACTGTTGGCGATATTATTATTGTTATCGTTTTCAAAGTATATTTATTGCTATTATTTAAATCTCGGGAAATATAATAGCTAGTATTTATGCTCTTTTTAAAGCTTTAAATAAAATTCTGTGAAGAAGTGAAGTAAACCGCAAATATGGAGTCGTTTGATTCTACTTGGATTGTATACCTGCCAACTCTCACGCATTATGGGTGAGCCTCACGCCTGTGGATCTAAAATTGTGATCTCACGCATTCAGACCAATTTCTCACGCCTATCTGACAATAGCGAGTGTAATTGCTTGAAAACCGATTAAATAAACAATGCTCGAGATTGGTTGGAAATCTTTGGCCCTGTTCTGAAGTCATCGAAAATCTTTCTACACCTTCGGTTATCTTCGAAAGTCGTCGGGAAATCTTCGGCAATCTTCGGAAATGGGTGGAAGTCTTCGGAAATCTTCGGAAGCGTCGGTAAATATTCGGCAATTCAGGTACTGTTGAGACGAAAAATCTCACGCATTTTACGAAAAAAAAGTTGGATTGTGCAATCAAAAAGAACGACAATTTGCAGTTCGCGATCCAGTATAAAGCCCTGGCCAAACGAAGATGAGAGTTGTCTCTCACGAGAGCTTTTGTCGACATCGATAAGTGAAAAATTTAAAGTCGATAAGAGCGCGCGAGAGTCAATGAGAGTGACTAAACGGGACTCTCATCAGCTCTCATCCTCTCGCAAAGGCTCACGGGGATGGCTTACATTTCTTCAAGATAACTGAATGGAACAAACAATAGGAACAATGCACGTACCCCCCACCCCACATAACAACTGTACACTACAGGAACATTAGAATCCACCGAATGCAAAAAGAGGGCGACTGGTACATTTACCTATAATTCTTTGCGCGCGAAAAGCCTAAAAATAAAAAAATCAAAGAAAAGCCCCTAAACTTTCAAACTCGGCAAGAGCAATATTGTTACTACAAGAACGAATTTCGTTAACCGTGGCCGTGGGCTGTGTTAGGGTCGCAAGGTGTTGTGGTAAAATGTACAGCCGCCATCTTTTTTCTTACGGCGGATTGCAAGCTTGTGAGAACTGGTGCATTGCGGGTATAAAAGGGGTGGGGCCATTCTCACGCCCAGTTGTCAATCAAAGCGTTAACAGCTTACAATTGGCAAACGACCTGCATAGGGGCGATGTAGCAGCTGTCGTAAGGTCTCACATGAATGGCTCGATACCCTGAGTGAAAACAATAAAACAAACAACAGGAACAATGCCCCTAGCCCCTAAAACAATAGCAACTGCTACCAATAGAATTACAAGCTTACGAGAGCCGCCACACTACCGTTTCATAGTGTGCGAAATTGTTGCCAAGAATCTCGGTTACAGCACATTTTGCCGAGGGTATAATTTGTTTTCATGAAATTTTGAATTTCAGCGGAATCCCGATTTCTCAAACCCAGTCAAGCAAGCGAACAGAAAATCATTTCCCTGGGATTAGCTCATTCTCGTCCCCATAGCCCTTTTCGTTTCTCTTAGCCGGCGGGGCCTTGGCACGAGAAACGAAGGGCTCTAGAGACATACGATTTCTAGTCCGAGATTCTAGGACTTCCGGACTTAACGTATATAGCATTGATGTTACTCCATGTTGTGTGTTGTAATATGGCGGACGGCGAACATTTTGACTGCCGTTTAAGATTTCTTTGTTCTCAACTGCCAATAAAAAAATCGATTTTTTTTTTGAAAATCGTATGACCCCAGAGCTCTTCGTTTCTCGTGACAAGGCCCTGCCGGCTAAGAGAAACGAAAAGGGCTATGAGGACGAGAATTAGATTAGCTTCAATCCAATTTGAACCCATTCCATGAGTATAAATTTTGCCCTTCTGTGCGTTGATATCAGAGCTTGTGTTCACCCCGAACGTATGTATACAAAACAACGGCTCCTTCTGTGGGTACCGGTGACAGATGACGTAAAACAAAAGAAACAGATGATGAGAAACAATGCTGTCCCAATGAACTACAAAGAATCAGGAACAAAGGTAAAACAATGTACAACATTTGCATACGGTCACAATGCGCGGTCTCTCTCGAGGCTTGCTATCTGACCAAAGAATCTGAAGTGTATCCCACGGTAATTAATGGCAAAAATAGATGCGCTCAAAACGTCACCTTTTGTGCACCAAGACTCGTTTTGGAAAAACAGCATATTACACTTCGACGGTTAATTTAAGTTGACCTTAAGTTAACTGTCTTACGCAGTTTAAAACTGACAAAGAAAACTCACCATGCTATGCCCGGGACGGGCGTTGTCCATGTTGCAATCAAAGAAGGACTCATCAGACGCCCTAGAATGCCTCGCTTCCAATTGTATTGTCAACTGCTTGGGTTCACCTGATCTCATCATTTCAGAATGAACGCGATGGAAGTGTAAGCGTGGCAATCGTCATGTTTCGCAAATCATGTTATATCGATCTGTATGGAGTCGATCTCAATTATGTTCTTGAACTCACGGGAACCGACGATCTCCGCAAAATTTTTTCCTCGATGTCTCAAAGAAGGCCCCAGGTCCCGTATCATTCAAACATTGTGATAGACCGCTTAGTTATCAAGGTAAAGCTGAATGCGGTTTAAACCTCTTTGTTTATTAAAAATTCCTACCTAGTGGCACATGTTTGGAGCTAGTAAAAATTGAATGATAATAATAATAACAGATGTTAACAGAAACCAAGAGTTAAACGTTATCCAACTGTCATTGCAAGATCAAGCGTTTCGCAATTGAAGATGGAGACTCTTCTTTCATTAAAGCGCCTTTTGTAAAGTATGCCCTTAATATGTATATATATATATATATACCATAAATTAAGTCACTTTTCAGCAAAATCGATTAAAATATGAGCGTAATGAGTTAAAAACCAGCTGCATAGGTTCTACATACCTCACGCGCTACTTCAAAGTGGCAAATATCACATTTTAGCGAGATAGTTCGCGGCTCTCTAGAACCTCTAATTTCATTGGATCTTAATAGCACGCAGCTCTATTGTGTTAGGGCTAGGGTCGATTGTTACTGTTGTTTGTTTATCATTTTTTTCAGCCAATACTGTGGGACCTTGTAAAGAGCTGTGTACCGCCCCATTTTATCTTCCCGAGACCGAGTAAATATCGATGCGTGCTTTATAGATTATCCTGATGATACACACCTTACCTGATAGTTTATCACACAATACCAGCAGATATTCATGGCTGTTTATGTTTGGGAATTCGAAGTAAACAAAATGTTCACACGTTTCACACCATAATATAAACCGTTGGAGTAGGTATATATTAATGGTCTGCTATATTTTCCTGGTAGTTTTTCGTGTCATTTTTTCGCAATATGTTTATTGTCTTCGCCCCCATGCCGAACTCTCGTTTTACGTGCATGCGTTTCAAACTGGTATTTCTCAAGGTTATTGTATCATAAATTAAAAGGAATTCCCTGTTGTCAAACGGTTCGCCACTTTGCGCCATACTCTCTTGTCTGCGACGCAGTTTGCGATTTTCCCGCCATTTTAAACAGGCTACTGTGCGAATGTCTGTATTAGAATTCGATGTGAAATAATCTACATAGCTTAATCTACGAATTGTTCGTGTTCCACCCGGTAAAAGATTTTTCTGAACAAATTTAACGGTTTTTGTACAGCTGGACGTCATGGCCACACCTTTTTCAATATGGCGAAAAGAATCACGATTTGATTAATTACTCACATCTTTAACCGTTATAATAAAACTAGCAGTATTGGATTACTTAAGCCTAAAACAACACTCGATCATCACTTACCTATTGCTATATGTTTAGAAATGAACAAATAACGCTAAATTGACTAAAAACGTATCATTTTATAAAAAAGCAATATTTTTCAATTTTGTGGAAAAATTAATTGATTCTAACTTTGTCATGCTGAAATGACTCATGTGAACGTGCTAAGTTTATTTGCTGATGTTTATTGCTTTTTGTTACAAAATTATATATTTGCGTTGTAAAACAAATATAAAAATTGAATGCATTTGCGTTTGGAGAAGCCAAATTATTTATCCCAAAACTGTACTCGCTCCAACCTCGTTCCCAGGGTCTCTCATCTTCCCGCCCTTCCGGAGCGAGAGAGAGCGGGAAGATAAGACATCCTGGGAACGAAGTTGCACTCGCTCATGTTTAAGGCTGCTAAACTACGGATTAAATGTTTAATGTTTATAAAACTAACAGAAAGAAGCGGTGATAGGCTAAAACTTCACTACAGCGTGCCACGTCATCAGTTCAAACCCAGCCCATTCCTCCTCAAACGAGCTGTTTGTTATCTTCGCTTGCGGTCCTGGAGTACACAGCCCTAACAGCATTCTGGGGGCCTTGGTGACGCTTGTACAGCAGGACCAAAGCCACGATCAGAGCCAAAACAACCACGCCCAGGACTCCAGCGACTGCAGCAATGATGGTCAGCGAACTCACCGACTTTTGTTCTAGAGAGCGAAAGGAAAAGCGTAAACGTAAACGTAAACGGAATTGATAAGTAAATGCACAGAGCGGATGTTGTCTGCTTTAAAAAAGCATTTTACAATGCACTTAGATGTAAAAATTAGGAGGCAGAAGAAAGCATTTAAGTTTTAAAGGAAATTCGTCACGATATTTTGAGCTATTTTTCTTGCAATGAACCAAATTACCCGTAAAGCATAGGAGTCCTAAAACTTATGGTTTACAAAGGTAGAAAACACCAAAGAGGTGATACTAAACCAAAAAGGAACAAGGATGGTTGAGGATGGAGAAGATTGAGAAGAATTACAAATGACGATTTTGAAAAAAATTAAGCTAAATTTTTAAAAAGGCACAAACCGTGACGTAGCAAAGATCTATGCAGTCCCCCATTTGTATAATAATTTTATGTGTAAAGAACAATTATGGTTGTTGTTGTTATTTATTTCGATTGTTGTGGTTACTGTTACCGTTATCATTAAATTTTCGTTATTAGTAGTAGCATTATGTAACGCCGAATTTCAACTAGTTGTTATAAAGCACACAGGCACGCACTAAGCGCCGACGCACACTCACACTTGACACGCGTCCACACACACTTGACACGCACCCACTAAAGACTCGTGCATCCACTTCTTCCCTCATGTTTGTACCTTGCACGCTGTCGCATGCACGCACTCCCTCGCTTCACGCACACATTCACCCTCCCGCTTCCTATCACATACACACACTCGCGGACTCCATGCACCGCCACACGCTTCCAACCAGACTTGCTTACAAGTCGAGCTCTCAGAGCGCGGCGATAGCTCGACTTGTTTCCCCTGCTGGAAATGAATCAAAGAACGTCATTTTGACGCCAACTTTCTCAAGACTCCAGGGCGCCCAACTGTCGAGCTGGGAAAATTACGGCTTTCGGAGACAAACGCCGCCGCGTACCGCTACTACCACACCGGAAACGAGAAGCGAATGACAAGCTTCCAACCAATCTCACCTTTTGGTGCTGGGGCAGCAACTGGTTTAGTTTGTACCGGCCCAACTGTGACAACCTGCTGTGACAAGCTGTCCAATACCAAGCTACGCCTTGTTCTGTTGGCATTGTTTTCCTCGATGCATCCCTTAGCACAGCGGGACTCGCTGTCGCCCTCACGGCAAGCCTCGACTGCACAGTGCAGATACACCACAGTGTCTGCACTCTCTCCCATGAAACGAAAGGCGGCCATGCTGAACTGCTGCACGGCATTCTCTTCGTAATCGAACACCAAGGTATTATCTTTGCTGCAGCTGTTAAGGAGAGGCAACAGAAAAGATAAGAGTGAGTGGTAACACAATCAGTACAGTGTAACTTCGCGCAACGCAGAACCAGTAGCGATAAAAGTAAATTAATTCAGTGAAGCCTCTATGACGCCACGAAGGGGCATATATCAACAACGCCCCCACCCCTCCTTAGATGGATGCTAGTCCATTGCATGCTACCAGTCGTCATAAAGAAATACAAAACAGACCCGAATGCATTGTTGATTTTTATAATCACGGAGGAAGTTTTAACAACAGAAGAGAAGTGCATAGAGGTGCACGAGGTGCAGCAGAGTGTTTTTCGAAGTTCTCAAGTGTTTTTAAGCAACCAACTGCTGTTACAACTACGTGGCGTGTAGCTGTTGATGTTGTCATTCCTTTCGCTTATTTTCTCACTGCTGAATGAAATATGTTACAAAAGAATTGGTTCATGCTTTTAGCTGTGCTTATATCGAGTTATGGATGCACATGGAAAGTTTGGAGGACATTATGTAAAACTCGATGTAGCACGCGTGTGACGTAAGCCGCGTGCTTTATGGAGCTGTAATGCACCCGTACTGACGAATCATAGCGCGCGAAATTGCTCCGACGTTTTATAATTCTAGATGGAGAGAGGTACAGTGAGAGTGAGCGTTGTGTTGTGTTCTTGGGCAAGACAATGATGGTCTTGCCCATGAATACAACACAACGCTTCGGTCAGTCCGAAGCTGGACCACTTTGAACCCAGGCTAAAACTCAGACCTCATCACTTTGCGCTGCTCTTTTCGGTCAAGTTATCGGTCCCTTACCCGTCCTCGATGAATGCGAAGGATTTGTCATCATCTCGGTCTTGGCTTGGGGTGGCCCAGCATTTGTCGGGAATCAACACCAACTTGGAATCATTAGACATGACCATCACCTGAAGGTACATTTGTTCACTAAGGTCCTTATTTACGGGGTAGCTGTCATATGGTGTTTCATATTGATCCGTTGGGTACATGTCCATCATGAAAGTAAAATTACCAAACTCCTCTGCAAATTTAAAATAAAAAGTCTTACATTCTGTACATTTTTTGAAACTGGGCGGACGATTTGGCCTGCCCTGTACACGAGCAAGTGTGAACTATTCACTGCTGAACAAAAAAATTCACACCTTACCAGTTCTGGTGTAGATAACTTTTTCACGTGGAGAGAAGCTGGCGACCGACAAAAGAGCGGAGCGACTATAAGAGCACTTGAATGGGAACTCAGCTTGGAACTCTCTGGAGATCAAGATGCTGCCCTGACTAGCCCGCGTCTCCGCGATGATACTATTTGCGTAGGTGATTGTATCCTCAGTAGTGGAATGATTGGTCATGCAGCTGTCAAATGGGACTGTCATCCAGAGATGTGACGAATTAAAGTCTCCGAGGTCACCCAATTTGCAGTTGACGTCTTTGAGAGTGACTCTATCCATGTCAAGGTTGGCATGGTGCGGAACATGTTCCAGGAAAACCATCATTTTTTCATGGGTGCACTCCACGGACAAGGCTGTTAATAAAATCTCTAAGTTACACTGCTGGACTGAGTATACATATGTCTAACAAAAGGTAGCCTAGATCACGAAGGAACCCAGACGAACAGAAATATTCAGATACAGTCAGGTAGTGCATTTATTTAATCAGCAATTCAGCCACTGAGTCCGATAATCAATCAATCAATCAATCAATCAATCAATCAGTCAGTCAGTCAGTCAATGAGTCAATCAGTGAGTGAGTGAGTGAGTGAGTGAGTCAGTCAGTGACTCAAATAGTTAGTAATGCCATCCAACAGTCAGTTATTCAATCAGTTAGTTTGTCAGTCATTCGGTCTGTCAGTCAGTCAGTCAATCAACCAATCACCCGGCTCGCAGTCTGCCAGTAAGTCAATCAATCAGCTGGCCAGCCAATCAGTCAGTCAGTCAAACAGTGACTCAGTTAGTAATGCCCTTCATCAGTCATTCAATCAGTAAGTCTGTCAGTCATCCCGTCTGTCAGTCAGTCAGTCAGTCAGTCAATCAGTCTGTCGGTCAGTTAGTCAGTCGGTCAGTCCGTCAATCAGTCTGTCGGTCAGTTAGTCAGTCGGTCAGTCCGTCAATCAGTCTGTCAGTCAGTTAGTCAGACAGTCAGTCAGTCAGTCATCAGTCAACCAAGCAATCAGCTGGCCCGTCAGTCTGCCAGCAAGTCAATCAATCGGCTGGCCAGCCAATCAGTCAGTCAGTCAGTCAGTGACTCAGTTAGTAATGCCCTCCATCAGTACGTCATTCAATCAGTAAGTCTGTCAGTCAGTCAATCAGTCAGTCAGTCAGTCAGTCTGCCAGCAAGTCAATCAGACAGCTGGCCAGTCAGTCAGTCAGTCTGTGACTCAGTCAGTTAGTAATGCCATCCATCAGTCAGTCTGTTAGTCATCCTGTCTGTCTGTCAGTCAGTCAGTCAATCAATCAATCGGCTCGTCAGTCTGCCAACTAGTCAATCAGTCAGCTAGCCAGTCAGTCAGTCAGTCAGATGGTCAGTCAGTCAGACGGTCAGTCAGCCAGCTATCAATCTATAAACCCGTCATTCTGAATGAAATCAATTTCTACTACTCACTTTGAGGAGGAGTTGGAGCTGCGTCCGTCGCATTCACCGCTGGAGCAGTTGTAGCATTCTGGGCTGTTGAAAAGTGGCAAATGAAATTGGACAAAACAGAATTAACTAATTCATCGCATTTATTTAAGGGAAGGCAGCACCTCATCGAAGCGACAATGCCATTGGGCGTTGAAACAATAGAGAACAATCCTAAACAAAGCCTCTAGCCCTGATAACAAAGAAGTCTATTGTTAAGGAGAACGAATGAAAAAATATGTTCATATGAGGTGCTGGACTACTCTTTATTTATACTACGAGACAGTAGTGTCTTCACTTTATCTATGAGGCGTGCTCAGGAAAGTGTATTTTTCATTAACATTTAAATAAAATCATTTAATTCCACATAAATATTTTTGAAGTTTAGTCTATGGCGAAAGTGAATGGATTAGTCGTTCGTTGTGATAAGGTTAAAGGCGGCTTTTGGATAACTTACTTTTGCTTTAAGCCTCAAACAAATTCATTTTAATTAGCACAGTTCCATTCGGCCGCGCAAACCATTCTCGTCCCCATAGCCCTTTTCGTTTCTCTTAGCCGGCGGGGCCTTGGCACGAGAAACGAAGGGCTCTGGAGACATACGATTTCTAGTCCGAGATTCTAGGACTTCCGGACTTCATGTATTTAGCATTGATGTTTCTACATGGTGTGTGTTGTAATATGGCGGCCGCTGAACATTTTGACTTCCGTTTAAGATTTTTTTGAAAATCGCAAAATTTCGGCTAGCTTCTCCACACAACTGTAGACCTAACCGCCTGGATGCATTATACATGATGTCTGCGTTTTAAAGGTATGCGAGGTATGAATTGGAAAAGAAGAAAGCTGGATTTTGATTGATTTTGCTTTATAAGAAATGTTCCAGAGAGTTGAAGAGCATAATCGCGTGATTTCTGAAGGGCGTAACGGATCACTCGAGACTGATTATTCGGACTCGCTCCATTTGTTTTAATCAGTGGGTTGGTTTCGCAAACACGTCTATGCTTTGTAACTTTTTAAATTCTCTCTTTAATTTATATAGGCATGGGATTTGCAGATTTACTCAAGGCGATGCAAGCATTAAAGTCTTGTAAACTCTAGATCAAAGTGCCGCTGTATGAAGCCTCGAGAGTTAATTAACTCAATAAACTTTGCTACCAAATTGTTAATTCCCAATCAAGCAAACAGATAACGAGAGCCGTTAGAAGCAATTAGCTGTTGAAAGCACATTCCAGCTGACAGATCACAACTTATTTCATTTTGGTCACACGAAATTTAAAATCTTCATAGCGCCTCAATTGTGTCGAATTTAGAAGCATGTGTAGATGGAGTTACGCTTAAAAATCGCTAGAAATTTATTCAGTCATCCTTTTCACTGTCCTTAAAAGGAATACATAAATAAATCATGGTAAAACTGGTCTAGTAGACATGCTAACAATCAACTGCGGTCGATAGAGACAAAATATGGCTTTGATACAACACACATTCGTGGGAAAAGACTTTGAAAGGACAGCTGCTGGTGGCAAAGTTCACGAAAACTTAAAAATTCATTTAACGGAAAATTTTTTATTAGTTTGGTCATACGATCTCTGATTTTACGTAGATTGCAATGCATTTTTCAGACTTTGCCTAGCTAATCAACACTAAAATTCAGCAGCTTTAGGCATTTTGCTTAAGAATGAGTCGACCTCTTGCGCGGTGGCCCAGCTTATGAAAACAGCTCAATAAGATCCGCGTGGTTTGTTTGGATATGAGTCGCTTTATATTATCAGGGCGCCAACAGGCAGCGAAAAGATATTCGTCTTGATCAGGTGGAAAAGGCAGACACCTTTTTATTCAATTTCTGAGTTCAATTTGCGACACGATAATTCAGACTTGATAAACTTTGTGCGCGGACGGAGCGGTGTTTTCAAAGGCAGGTGGCTGTAAACAAAAGACCCGCCCGCCTGCAGAAGTCAGATCGTTGTAAAGTGTTAATTCTTTGATGTTCACGAGTGCGACGAGTTCGCACTTTCAGAATATATAGAATTGGCTATGCTTTACATTTCAATACTCCAAGGCGCCCGACTTCATATCAAAAAATCCACGCTGAGATTAATGTGTGTTGGAACTTTACATTCACGACTACCCTTCAAACTCTTATCTTCAATCCCAGGGCCAACACAAAGAGACAAAGGGCCTCGTGGGGAGCCATGGTCGTATCGCGAATAAATTTAAACCTTCGCTGCTTTGGATGACTAAAAGAATTTCATCATTTTCTGAACATTGGATCGTGTCCGCGCATGTGAAAAATCTTACCAAAACTAAAGGTTTGCTGCAGGTAAAATTCCTGAACCATCATTATTCAAAAACCATGCCAAAACAAAGCAAACTATTCAGTTAAAACTGTTTATTAAACCTATTGAACTGTCTGTCAAGAGTTAAGCGATGAATATTTATTAGATTCTGTGATTGAACGGACATTCCCTGTAGGATTGATGTTTGATTTCGTCTCAACCACACCCAGCCAAACTAAAACCAAAGTTAAAAACTACTGCAACAGTCAAGTTTCAAAATTCCTCATGGCGGAATGAACAGTTAAAGTATCATCGGTGGAAAGCACGCATTAGTCGCAAAACAAACATTAGTCAATGAAGTACCGCATATGATGTTTGTAGGTGCGCTCGATTTATGCATATAATTTGAAATCGGTCTGCAATGGCGCGTGGCCGGCTTCGAGACATGCTTTCAAAACGCTGTGCACAACTCGCACCTTCACATGCTATCCATCGATCGAGGTTTGGAACAAATTAATTATTTACGTGTTGTAATCTGAGTCATAAACTGTATTAGCCTAAAAAACATTCTGGGAATGTGCTAGACTGGCGGCTAAAAGCGTCTTTACTGCAGTTAGCTTTCTGGAACAAAGGTACAATGGAGGTTTGTCGATCGACCGCATGATAGTATTTCGCAAAGAACTGTTGTAGATAGTTTTGCAGTTATAAACATCTCTGTTTGAATTATTGATATTGTATAAGACAAATCTTTATGACTTTTATCGGCGTGCGAGCAATGGCGTGACTAAACGGTCCTAGGTACATGCCATTTTCCACATGTTGACCGCGCGATCAATTACTTGTTCCAAAAGTCCACTAAGCACGCTAAATTAGCAAAGAATCCTGTGATTTATCACTATGACTTTCACAAGCAACAACCGAGGGTGAATGAACTTCAAATATTTGTAATAATCAATGGTATTAAACACTGTGTGAAATGGCTTACATACCGTTAGTGAATCCCACCAGGCATAAAACAACGATTGAGGTGTAGAGAATCATTTCGGCAGTGATCGCTCAGAATGCGAATCCCTAGCCTACTTGAAAGAAGCTGATTAAAAACACACAGAATTCACAGACAAACTGTGCACAGAGCCCGCCAATGTCAGAGTGACAGAGAGGTCAATCTGATCATCAATGCATGCTATTCTTTATATCGCCGGGATTTCATTAAAATTCACATCGATAAGTGAACCAATAGTATTGTGCGTTCGCCGTCACAATTATCACCATCTGTTTTTGTTCATTTGCGTTTGTGTAAGGCGGCACCGTCTGTCATTTAAATGAATTGCTAAGCGAACTTAGCACTAATGAATAAACAATAAGGCTATATTACAACAAAAAAATATCATTTAGTTACACTGTGGTGTGTTTGCAAACGACTGATTAAGAAAATGGCAAGATTTATAAGAAGTTTATCGCGAGAAAGTCGGGCCACTATCTCCCTTAAATAAATTACGACGCGCAGTCATCGCCTGCGGAAATGAACTGTCTCATTCAGTGCGTAGTTTGTAAACAGAAATCTACCCCAATGAAAGGTGCGTATAAAAACAACTCAAATCAGATCTGGCTTGGTGAGACATTCCTTGGTGTCTAGATCGCTGTGAAACTGAGAACGTTGTTCCTGCCTACATTTTTGTCCGTTGCGCATATTCTCTAAGCTCATTATAGTTGAAAGGCATAAAAACAAACAATACTCTACTGTTATCGAAGGTGGGCGTAACGTGGACAAGGCTCTTAGCTGTGAAAACGGAAAGTATTAAGTATTAAGAAAGTGAACATGACTTCTTTTTGAGAGATTTCAAAACCTTTACGAAACTAATTCGAAAATTTCCCGTGAGAGTTAATAGCTGCTGAGACAAAATTTCTTTGTTGATTTCAGAAAGAACACCAAACAACACGACACGAATAAAAAGTATATTGGATGAATATATCAGCCCGAGGCAAAAGAATTCCACAATTCAGGAGCTTACAAAACTAAATGATACCAAATCGCTTAAAAGAAGATAAACTATCTTCGTTTTAATACAGTATTTAAAACAAAATGATGTCGAATGGCTTCACGGCATGTTGCCTCAACATGCAAAGGTTTTTTGCACTAAAATGAGTCTCTTACAAGTTTATTTCAAAGAATATTATTTTTCAGAACGTAATTAGCTGGTGATGACAGTTGTTAGTTTTAGTTATTATAATCTCAACAGGCGAACATCATACACTCGATAAATATGCTTTAAAATGGCCGATCTAGATTTGATTTATCGTAACATTTTCATTAAAGTTTTGATAAAACCAACGACAATTGAAAAAAAAATCATCAATTAAGAAAAGTGCAGGGAAATACTATCTGAAGTATCATAAGTAAAAGCAACGTAATGTTATCTGTGCAAAAAAAAACAGAGGCGGAAAGATTTAAAATTAAAGATGTCATCGGTTAATTCCTCTGAGCGCGAGTTGAGCACGAGAGAGTCTTGTGAGCGCTTAAACTTGAATATGTGAATCATCTCATTCTTTTAGCATTGAAGCTATTTCCCGTGAAGAGATTATCCAAGATTTCTGTCATTTTTGTATCTTAATAAACACAGTTTCTATAAATCCTTTCCTGTAAAACTAGACAAAGGCTTGGAACCAAACATGTTTTAGCGCTGTTCTCTTAATCCAGGACTGAATAAAAAAAATTGTAATCAAAAAATCTTTACTCCCAAAGGAAACCATTTTAAAGACCGCCATTGTATTAACAGAATCTGAGCTGGATAATTGTTGTGTTTAAAATGAATCGTGTGACCCACAGTTAATTCATTATAATCTGCCCAAGTTAGATGATCAGTTGTTATTGCTCACTATACTATTTATGTTCCAGTCCAGCTTGCATGTTAAATTAGTAACTGTATAAAATCCATTTATTCAACGTTCCAGTCTCTTCCAAACCTTCTGAGTTGGTCGATCTTGTTTCTTTCATGGGTTGGTAGCAAGACAATGGATTAACAACATCGCAAACTCAACTTTTGCAAATAATGCATGAATAATACTAAGCCCGTTTTCAAAGCCAGAGAGAATGTACCGGATTAACTGCATTGTTTAAGACAGAAAACCGCTATGAGCTTTTTGTTTAACTGACTTTTGAACGGATTGCGGCCAGCGTGGGCCGAAAATAGTTTTAAAAAAGATGAAATGAACTGCGCAATGTAATCACGTTTGCTTTGAAAATTTGTCAGCCTTCGCTACAGGTTGAGTTTTGCTTTGTCTCCTGCAAAGTAAATCGTGTACTGTCTAGCAAAAAAACACCGAGAAACTGAGCCCACAAAATATTGCTTTTTTAATTAGCTTGTCGGATTAATAAAATTCGTGAAAAATATCCTGATGCAGGTAAATGGCTAGGACGTGTGCTGTATAAGATTCACTACTAATTCAGTGTTCATTGTCTGTCTGATCAACTTTCTCCACACCCCGGAAAACTTCCCTCAGTTCATTTAATTACATTTGCCTTAAATTCTTTGACCCAGGATCATTAATTATGTCTAGTTTATTGCAACTGTAGCGAAGCTTTGGCAGTTTGCAACAGAGAGCTGTTTCATATATTTCTCTCAAGTAAAACGATCTAGAATTAGGATAGACAAAATATTATTAAATAGCCAAGTATTACTACACTGACCAAGTCAGCGGCCTCTTCATCAAAACAACTTGGCTCTCTGTACATCAAAACAGGGTATCCCTGACTGAGTATATTTTTAAACGAAGTCACATGGTGGACGCTAGTTTGTTGTGTTTCTGACGCTGTGGGGTCCGGCTTTCCTTATTAACTACGCCATTGTCTCAGTGATGATGTGCTTACTGCTAATGTTGAGACCCATGCTGGTTTTAACTGGCTTTGTGTTGTTTTCATATCATATTGTGCTAAAGATGCTTAATTTAGTCTAGGCCAGCCGTGGCTAGCTAAATATAAGTCCGGATGAGTTCCCATGAGCATCGCGCACTTATCAGCGATATCCGTTGCGCACGCTCGCCGTTTTGGATTCGCAGGAATTTCAAACTGTGGGAAAACAAGTCTCACAAACTTGTCCCTGAATCGTAAAAACCGTGTAACGGGGTCAAAGGCTGCTGCAAATTTTTCAGAAAGTAACTAAATTTAAAGTAGTGCTGAGTTTGTCCAATCATCGCATCAACTTCATGCAGGATTAATTTTTCACTTCTGACACTTGAACCGGCGATCAACTTTAATACTTTTAACTTTAACTCGGAAATTATGTCACAGATTTTAACCAAATTTATTTAGAAATAAGAAAAATGGTCAATTATTTGGCCAAACGTCATAAAATATACCCGTAAAGCCAGATAGCCAAAATTGCACAAACGCCGTATCAACATGGAGCATGCTAAAAGCACATGAGTACAGTATCTGTAATTGTAGACACAAAGAATTGCAATGTGTATTGTGTAATTTTACATAGGTGTACGGCGCGGGGGAGCGGGGGGCCCCAGCCAAATTTTGGTCAACTCAGATTTTGGGCAGAAAGAGATATCTGAGCAAGGCAACTTAGGAGAGTTTTTTGGGCGAATGGTTCCCCCCCCCTCCCCCCTTACCCTGGCATAAAATAGCCCGTACGTCTCTGTGTGTAAAACAGCTTATGGCGCAGTCATACTAGAATTGCCTTCGCGTCTACCATCACGTCCAGTTGAATATTATAGATCTGAACAAGAGACAAAAAGTTGACTTGGATTCGAAACGAAAGCAAAGGGTCTCACTCCAAGTCTCCCTCCCCCTACAGTTTTACGACTGATACAAAAAAGCGGGCATGGGGGGGGGGGGGGGGGGTGGCTAGAACTGGCTATCACTTTCGTATAAAATTTCCTCTATTTGTAATTTCAAAAGCAGAAAATACTAACGCGGGGAGTTAATCAGAAAAAAAAACCAAAACCCACAAAATGTGAGAAAGGTCGAATGCAGTCGATTGAATGATGAACTTCACCCGTGACCATCGTTTTTGGACATCTTTTTTAATGGCCGTCCACAATGTAAAAAAAGTTCTCACGCTCCCTGGCCCTTGAGCATGAGAATAAACTATTAAAGCTACATAGCTAACATAACAGCTGTATCATGTTTATAGAAAAGATGAATGATGCGATAGAAAGCTTCTAAATATCGATGACAAGAATGACTGACCGAGGTAACCTCACAGCTAGGGTGCCAGTGAGTGTGTATAATCAACATGACCAGTTCATTCCATGTCACTGTGAATGTTGAACTATACAGTACAGGCGTGTGTAAACTTCCGATTGCTTATGGTTTTTATACTATTAAATCTTCATATCGTCTCAGTTGAGAGGTAAACTACAAGTTTTTCGCTTCCGCAGTCGCCATGAGGTAGGGACACAAGTGCAGAACTAATTACGCATTTAACAGCTGTAATTGTTATCGGAGTAAAATCTCTCTCGGGGAAAAAACAGCTTGAAAGTAATCAAACGAAGCCTCACTGCTTTACCAAGCTGTCCGTCCTGTCCTTGTTTTCCCGTTTACTTATAATTTATCAAGCGTCATTCACTAGCTTCCAGTTTTTTCACAACTGAATAACACTCACTGCTGCCTCTATTAAATGCGTTACAAATGTCTTTGTTACCGGCGGGTTGAACTTATTCCACAAACCAGATTGTAAACTATGTAAATCACATATTAAGCCCAAAAGTTTCCGGCGAAAACTTTTGGGCTTAATTCCTGCATCATATCAATACCTTCCGCACAAAGTACTGATTTCCCCTCTTTTTTTCACTGCTAGTTTTGACAAGGTACCTTACTTCCACTACTTTTAGTCTCTTTTATTCTTGTTATTATAACGATCAAGTGATGTTTAAAGAATAAATTAAGTTTCAGCCAGAAATTGCGATAACCTTTTTGACGTCTGTCTGAAACAGACAGAAATTTATTCACATTTATACTGAATACGCCCAAGAGAATGGCTCGCGCACAGTTATGCACCAGCTACTTGAGTGTTAATTGATATGTATTGGCACTATGAAATAATTTATCAGTCTGTCGATTTTTTATATTGCATTCTTTAGAAACAAAGACATATTGATTACGGGCAGTGCACTCAACCCACATTCTACATTTTTGAACCTCTGTCCTTTTGTTTCATAACGTAAGACTGCTTCTGGAAAGATTTTTGGAGTCATAGAAGCACGCCCACCATGGAATCATAATTAATGCTTTAAATCGTAGCAAATCAGTTAATATTTGAACCGATACCAAACTATTCTTGTTCAAAACTGGGGTTCTTATGTCCAAGTGTTGAGAATCTCTGTTTGACGGAAATTTACGATCAAACATGTAGGGTACTAGAGCGTTTCTGGGAAGTACTAGAATAAACATCCATGCACTAAAACTTTCGTAGATACTACGTAAAAAAAGTTGAATTTGCGAGACAACAATACGACAGAAACCGATAAAGCAGGGCTGCAACCGTGGACGCTGTTTCGTTCTCGGTAGAACTGGTCAGCGAGAACGAAACAGTTGTCCACGATTGCAGCCCTGCTTTATCGGTTTCTGTCGACGTATCACGGTTGTCTCGCAAATTCAACTCCTTGCAGTTCTGTTTGTGTTGCAACTTGCAGCATTATCGTTCGCGGTACTTTGAAGTTTTCTTTTCTACTAGAAAATTAATTGCCCAGCTGACCCACATTTGACTTTAGTTCTGAGAGAATGTCACATCCACCAAATGTTATTCGTTGGGTGGTTTTTTGATCGAGCCAGAAATTTCTAGTCACGAAACCGCGTGACAATGTTGACGGGTCAGCGGGTGTTCCACGCCGCGTGAGTTTATGTGGTGTTGACTGAAAAGATTGTCCCTTTTATCTCCGTTTTAGCACTTCCTTTGGTGGTTTGGAGTGTGTTTGTGGTAAAAATGGCGTTATCCTGACTTGGTGTACAGTAACAGATCTGTTCTGCTAAGCAGTTGTATTCTAGGAGGGTGTAAACTGCCGAATTAGCATTCGCGACTTGATCGAACATCTAGAGAGTTCAAGTTTTGGTGTCATTGAATATTGCCTCCGGCAGCGACA
Organism: Blastomussa wellsi; assembly: GCA_947652115.1. Lineage (NCBI taxonomy): Eukaryota > Metazoa > Cnidaria > Anthozoa > Scleractinia > Plerogyridae > Blastomussa > Blastomussa wellsi. The sequence continues at coordinate 15,600,458 of OX393573.1, forward strand.
GACATGGACTCAAAAAACATGTCGATCTTCTTTAAGAACTGTTTTGCCTGGATTTTCTTGGGACTGCTGACCATGGTTACTGCTCAAAGAAGTAAGTAATTCGGTTATATTTTATGTAGCGAAAGTTTAGCGATGTATATAAACAATGCAGACGCGTGGATGAGCACCTCGCTTCAAATCGAACGCGCTCACATCACACAATGGAAATATAAAACTTCCCATTTGTTCACGCAGGCGACTTCTACCGTTGTCGCTTTATTAAACGACGTGGTGTCCTTTCCAACGGCGAACACAGTAATTGTTAAGGAATATCTGTGGTTTGATTGCAGCGTGCACATCAGTTTTGTCACGTCCAAATTCAGTTCGTTTACGACAGCTGTAGTGTTTGTCGACTCTTGTCTGGCCCTTAATCTGCTTTTTAGTGAAACATTCGTCCAATATTCACACGATAAAATGATCCAGTTAACTCTTGCAGGAATGTTAATAAGAAATCTCCAAGGAAATTACGTTCAAGTTAAGTTTTATTCAAGTTCTTGTTAGACACAGTTGTAAATTTTTGTTCTGATGTGTTTTATTTATACACAAACTACTGTACTCTCAGGGGTTTGAAAACAACAATCTCTGGGATGCAATCTCAAGAGTGCTAGTGTGCTAGTATATATAGAATACCGTAATTTAGAAACTGGAAAAGCCTTTTCAAGAAAAATTTCGTTCGCCATACTAGACTGGCAGAATTTTCTGGCACAGACGATCACCTGTCTTCTTGGCAATAATTTTGAATTTGAATTGTTATTTCCACCTTGGGTTTGTTAGTTTATCAGTTGTCGACGGCTTTTCCTCCTTGCTCTTCGGGTAGTTTTTAAAAAGCTTATTGACTTCTGAAAGCCTTTATTGTTTTAAAGAAACAGTGAAAGTAATTTCCTCAACATCGAATTTTAATAAAAGATTAATATCAAAGCTTCGTGTTATGTAAATACATGAACACAAACGAAGCGTTCTTCAGTCTTGCAAATCAGCCATGGAAATGGAGAATATGTTTACAGTAAATTGCAGTTATTGAGAGATTTGGCGAAAGTTACAGATTTTGGCAAGAATTTAGGCATTTATGTCAAAAATGGTTGGCATATTTGCTCACTGATGCTAATTCAACTCAGCGGGGGTTTTCCAAAATATCAACTGATGTCAACCGTTTCATTGTAAATCGGGTTTGCGAAATAATTTTGTCATACCAAAGTTTAAAAAGAGCTTTTCTTCGACACGTACACAAAGCGCTGTTTTTTTTTTCCGAGAAAAAAATTCAGACATTGTAACATATAAACACGGTAGCACAAAAAATTCTGGCCCGTCTTCATGTAGCGAATCAGTATTTTGAATATGATGAATTCGATTAGGATTTTGTAATCTTTGTGCGTTTGTGCGTAGCAAACGAGGCACCCGCAAATCAACGAACGCAATTTGCGGCAAAAACGCGTAAATTGGGGTCGTGTCAATTGCATGTTCTTTGGGGTTTCCTCAAAAACGAATTGTTGCTGTCATGGTGTGTGTTTGAATGCTCAGCAATTGATTAACAGAGAATGTTGTATTTAGAACATTCGTGCACCTTTTTTCGATAATTGGCAAATTATACTTTCTAATTCTTGTCTGAAAATGCTTTGCAACAGACGTGGTTAGACAGAAACACGTTGCAGTGATCCAGTTTGGAACTTGGTAATTGCAACAGTCTTCTGAGACTTGAACCATTTTGATCTGCAAACCCTTCAAGGCAATTTCCATAGCTAGTCTTTATTCCTAATCTATAATACACGAATATTCAATCTCACATTCTGGGTCGTATTTATTATTCATATTTCTGTGGCAAGAATTCATTATTACTGGGTTAGAAAATATAAATATTCAATATTTCGTTCAAATTTGTGGCCAGACAGCCTTAATTTCGTCTGAGGTTCACGTCTTTCTCTGGTTACCCGCGGGGAAAGACCACGTTTGAAATTCGTGTATAAACATTCCGCTTGCTATCGCGACATTAACGGTGAAAACGAAATATTTTTACATTGAATTCATCTTTCCTCCTGTCATGGTAACCTCATAAATCCCTCAAATTGAAAAACAACAGTGGACAAGACATAAGTGGTTGAAAACGAAGTAGTTCAAATTGAATTCACTCTTTTCTAGCCTTGGTAACCATCGTTTCTCGAGTTAGAAACGAGAGAGTGTGGACGAGAGTTGGGGCGAGGTCGTCTTTTTTAGTTTCAGCTGTCTTCGGTTATCATCAATGTGCGATCAAAACGAACTATAACTAGGCGAAAATTAACAATGGTAACAGGACTGAAAGTTGCCTGCGTATACAGCCATCCGTCTTCGCTCCCGGCTTTGGGGCGTTTCGCGAAATGGACGGCACGAAGTCCTGGTACCAATTAATCAATACTATGACAAAATTTGAAAACAGAATCATGGCAGTTGACATTTTTGGAAACGGAGATGCACGAGAAAATTATAGTCGATAGTCTTCATAACAGCGTGCACAAATGAAGCGTACTGTCCAATTACACCGGCATGGCGCGTAAACAGACTGTCCAATTACAAGACTAACGGGAAAACTGCCCAATTAGTGCTCAAATCGTTCTGCTGATAACCAATCACGTTCGAGAATTTGTTATAGTTTTGATTAAAGAGATTATCAAGAAAGTTTTATCATGAATATAAGGTCGAAAAGTCAAAAGCCAAACGACACATTTTAATACATTTAATGATCACCATCAATGTGAACCCAAAAAATAATTGTCTAGCTTTGTTACAATATAATTTGGTTTTATCAACTGGGTTGATAATGTCAATTGGCAACCGTAAAGAGATTAAAGAGCTGACGTTTCGAGCGTTAGCCCTTCGTCGCCTTCATCAGGTTTCGATCGCAAATTCTCAAACTCATTTTAAATTATTGCTCAAGTTAAAACAGTGGAAATCCGAACCGTGGCCGTGGTTTGAAAATCTGTTCTTAATTACCATTGAGTTTTACGATTTTAATTCTTAGTTTTCTCCGTAGTTTTAGCTTCGATTGAGAAGATATATCAAACACTCGAGACAGTGTTTCATCACATTTCCAAACACCTCGAAGTTCGTCAAAAATCCGCTGCGAGCTGTATTTTTAACTCTCTTCTCGGTGTTTGGAAATGTGTTTGGAAATGTGATGAAACACCATCTTCTAGATCTTGTCAAACATGCGAAACCACATGAGAGTTGAGGTAGCAGTCGATCGGCAGCAAAAGCTTGAACTCATGTGTTCCTTCGTTTCAGATCCGGACTCTATATGTAACAAGTTCACTTTTAGAGCTGAATATTATAAACACAAGATAACTTCACGGTAGATACTCGCCATCAACTTTGGGAGCTGTAGTTGTGCACAGTCTCGTCTATTTTCCGATTTTCTAGTATATAATAAGTAAAGCTCAACTGTCTCATATAGCTGCTGGCGCTTAAAGGTGGATTTCCACTGTCGCGTAATTTTTCGCACGGAAACTGACGGGCATGAATTGCACTGCCTTTACGTGCGTAAAATAAAATAGAAGAAATGTACGGAGGTCTTGCGTCTGCGTGGAAAGCTGAAGGTGGTTCACCATTTTCCGCAGACGCAGGCGCTTGTATTTCATTTTACGCATGCCCGTTTACGTACGGAAAAATACACGGCAGTGGAACTCCACCTTAACTCCAGTTTCTGTTGCATGAAACAGCTAGGAGTATTGCAGCTCCCCTTGGATGTGATGCTAGTCCATCCCAGCCGGTAGCCATTTATACACCTGGGTCAGTGGAGTGATGCACTGACCCCAGCAACGGCCCTAGCTTTGTACTCGAACCCGGGCCGTTCGATCCCGTTTCCAGCGCAACGAAATTAACAACCAACCAATCTGATTTAGTACCAGCAGGCCGCGACGCCTTTCACGATTTTTTATATTCTTGTTTGTAAGTTATATGGGCGAACTGAATACTGTCAAAACCGCTCTGCCACTTACGAGTATAAAGTGTCTGCGAGATGAAAATTTTTCTCTCTTCACGTGACCGGTTTCTCTATTACACAAACAAGAGACGGTAAACTAGAAACAACGATAAACAATGTCTAAACTGCGACCAGTTACGATCATACAAATCTCTTTCCGCGCGGACCAAAGAACGATATAAAAAATCCTGGCAAAAAGCTAACACTTGACTTAATATAGGGGAGGCGAAAGATTACATAACTGAAACAAAATAATTACGTGACGAACTAGATTATGTCCACGCAAAAACGTAAGAAATGCAAATCGTATCGTGACCATAACTGTAAAGAATTGTGTATTTTGCGATTTCATCAACAAGTATTTAGATATAATTTGGTTTTATCAACTGGGTTGATAATGTCAATTGGCCACCGTAAAGAGATTCAAGAGCTGAGCGTTTCGAGCCTCTTTACGGTGGCCAATTGACATTATCAACCCAGTTGATAAAACCAAATTATATTGTTATACTTCCCACCGACGCAGCACCACAGTTTCTTTAGAAACTTACCCCCTCTAAGTATTTAGATATGCAACTGTTTTGCGGTCGCACGCGCACTACCTCGCCATACCAAGCCAAGTTTTTTCTCGCGCGCAGATCGAGCGGACACGAGTGATGAATCCTGCCTCGTTCCCAGGCGCGTCCTTAATCTTTTGGCGCAAAGGATTGAGAACGACTTATGAAGCGCGCAAAGATCTTGGGAAGTGGGCCTTCCCATGGTCCTTTGCGTTTACAAGAAACCGTCCCAAGTCCCTTGCGCGCGTGACTTTGAGGCGCCTGGGTACGAGGCAGTGATAAATCCGTGATGAAAAACGTCGCTTTTCGCGTGGGTCCCAAATAGAGAAACAGCGCAAGAAAAGCGTCTGGCAACCAGGCTACGCGCGCGCTATTTTCCGTTGCAGATTTAATATGTATTAGATGAACATTACCACCTGCGATAATTTACAAACTACGTAATTTTTTTTTTCAGGAAATAATGATTACACAGGTATACAAGTTCGCTGCACCGCCAACTATATGGAATTAACTCTAGAAAGACAACACTTCGCAAAAATCGACCCAGCGTCCCTCCATCTCACGGACTCGAGTTGTGGTCCGACTTCTCATAACAGCAGGCTTATGGTCATAAGGGCGCCGCTGGGAAGCTGTGGTACACGAGCGGCTCGAGTAGGCAATCTGTTGGAATTCCGTAACGAAGTATACGCGGATTTAAGTGGAAGAAGTTCGATAGCGCGGGAACCTGCGTATCAGTTCCGTCTTCGCTGTTTGTATTACACAACGGCTAAAATAACGTTACATTCGTTCAAACCCGAGACGAAGGTCATCGTTGAACCACCAACTGGTAAGTATTTGCAGAATTAGCTAAATAACAAACAGAGCGATTTTAGTTCGACTTTCGCAAAACCAAAACCCAATAAGCAATCTGACCAATCACAAAGGACTCAGGCAATCCAGTGAACCAATCAAAACTCGAAGAAAGCTCAAAGCGCGGGAAACTCGAAGCGCGGGAAAACTTGCGCGGAAGGAGTCAGGATTTGTTTTCGTTGTTCTCCCGCACCAAGTTGGTCACAATTTGGCTTTTTTCTGGTGAACGTTTTGGTTAATTTTCTTCTTAAATTCGTCAAAGTTTGAGTTCGCGAGGTATGTCTCTGATCTAATTGAGAAGGATAATTTAAAGATTTAAATGTGTAAAATAGGGACAGCCAGCGGCGGATCTAGGGGGAGGATGCAGGGGTTGCGCACCCCTCCCTGGAATGGCCTGCGGCTTTCTAATATCCTTGATCCATCCCTGGACAGCTGTTGCAGAATTTTAAATTTGAGTAAAAAATAACAGAAATTTCTGTCGCTGAAACGAAAACGCCAAAGTTTATTTGTAACTGATTTTGCGTAAGCGTTCATCCAATTGCTCAGTGTGTTAACTTTAAATTTGTCTCTTTTTCGCTAGAATTTGGAAACTTTACGTTTGAAACCTACATGTTTCAGACGGATAAATACATCAGCAAATATACACAGTTTCCTGTTAAAGTTCACATCAGTGAAAGCATCTACTTGCAAGTGCAGGTCAAGTCAAACGCAACGGGTTTGTCGATGCTACTTGAAAACTGCTGGGCGACACCTACACCGAAGGCCAATGACTCACAATCTCACACTTTAATCAAAGACGGGTAAGGATGTTACTTCATTGTCAGAAATGAGAATCATTTTCTCCGTTGAATGGGAACGTGCAAGGTGGGGGTGAGGGTTGGAAAGGAGGGACGAGTAGCACAAAATTTCCCTGGGGTTCGTTTAGAGTTCCACCCGGGGAAATTATGGGTTAAGGATATCTTCAGGGCTTGAATGGCATCTTTTAGGGATCTTGAACCATATTGCGATCGCTTTGCTTTAGGAGTTTCATTTTTACGTTTTTGTTTTTAGCTGCCCAGTGGATCCATACCTGAACTACAAGGTGTCGGATTCCGTTTACCAGCGTTTTAGTTTTGATGCTTTTAAAATGGAGGGCGCAGAAGTCATGTATCTTCATTGTGAAGTTCTTATTTGTGCCAAAAATGAAGTGAATTCGACTCGCTGCGCTGAAGGTTGCACACAAGATAATTCAGGCGGAAACAGAAGGAAGCGGAGAGATGAATCGAGCCAGGAACAGAAAGGTGTCACATCTTTAGGCCCTTTAAAGATTCTACTCGATAGGCTTGTGATTGAACGACCAAAAGAAGGTAAACGCAAATATTTACACTTCCAAAGCAAAAGGTTTTTATTGTCTGCCCAAGTAATTCACTTTCTTGACTGCGCAAGTCATGTGAGGAGAACTGGGGCCCAATCTTATTCCCAAAGTCCGTGTTTACATTTAGTTTCCCGACCGCTGGTCAAGGGGACACGTGCTTTGGGAAAGAAATTGTCTGGGGTTGATTCAGAGTCGAGAATGGTTTCGATGAAGCATCGTAAGTTTCAGGAATATCGCGCACTATCAATTTTGTTATGGCTGTTGGCAGCCAGGTCCAGTTACTATTGAAAACCAGGTGTAACTTTAAACAGCACATTGCAGACTTATAGAAATTCGCGCATCTCAATGAAGGCTGCATCGTAATCTCAACAGCAGTAATGGGGTTACAAAATCAAAGATCAAAATCCTGAAGGTTATCCACGGAACGTTTTCTGTTGGTCCTCCAAGTCCTCGGACCGTATTTGTCGTTTGCACATATCAGGCCGTTTGCGCATCATTTCCAACGATATTTTTTGGTTACTCGTCTTAAATACGCCGTCACTGTTTCACTAAACAATATACCCATTTTTGGCAAAATGACAAAATATCAATGAGACTCTGCTGTTTTAGACCAAAATATCAGGGAAACCATGCCCTAAGCTGTGGGGCTTAACATTCCCATATTGAATATATAGGGGAGAATCCTCTCCCTTGGGGTTTAATTGAAAGTGGTCATCCGTCCGCGTTTGATCTTTCAAACGTTTTTGTTTTCTTTGAAGGCGAATCTCGTTCCCACTCCCCTCAAGTCATCTTTGAGAAGACGGCAGCCCTAGCGACCTTCATCTTTGCTTTTCTTCTGGTGATGTGATCATGAATTTCCAACCAATCACAGTCAGACTTGAATGAACATCAAAATCATGTGATCACTAGTGGGTCTGCGACAAGTTCTCACTGTTGTCCAAAAACAAAAGTGAGGGCGAAGTTGGAATATTAACACTACATAGACAGGCAGAGAAAAGAGCATGGTTTGTAGTATAATATAAAGCAAAAAAAGAAAAAAAAGTGGTAAATAAACTAGGATAATATTTATATAGTAAATAATTCGAGCCCAGAAGTCATTAGTATAGACGATGGAGTGACCATTTTGGTGGAAGTTATTCTTAAGAAAAAATGTACTTTGCTGTGCTGTGCTTTGCTTTCCTGTGCTTTGCTACACTGTAGGTGGCGACTCATAATCGTCGACGCACGCGCACAACCAAACCGGAATTTGGAATTCTTGGCTCCAGGCTCTGGGAACGAGATTGATCCTGTACTTTCTCTTCTTGCGCCTGGACTCAGAGTCTATAAGTGTGTAAGAGAGATTTATTTCAGGGACTGGATTGCAGTCGCCAGCAGCAATTCTTTTCAGAGTTACTTCCACCCGGATGGACACGCTACATTAGCAAATAATATTTATGCTTGCTTATCCTTCGAAAAAGGCCGCCATCATTCCCAGTCGCTTTGGTTGCAGCTGTATTCACACGCTAATATTGTCAGTGCGCGAATTCTCCTCAGTGATCCGTATACATATCTTATAGACTACATTGGGAGAGTTTGATTACACATCCGAACCAACGTCTTAGCGATTAGCGTTTGGCGGATTTGTATCGGCTGTTGTTTTAGCAATTCAATATGGCCGATAGTCACGTGAGTGAAAACACCCAATTGTATACATGTTGGACCTTGAATCGATACTTTGAGGAGAATTCAAAGACTAATCACTAATCAGTGTTCACTGAAAACGTTAAATGTAACCGAGGGGGGCGTAAGAGTTTGCGGTGATGCGGTTTTGCGGTAATTTTTATTTTAACTCGCGGTATTTCGGTTTTAAAACACTAAGCGGTTTGCGGTACAACCTTTAAATCGCGGTTTTCGGTGAAAAAAGTGTCTGCGGTGATAACACTCTTTAGAATGGTCGGCATTTGGTAAGTAGTAAATAGAGTATAATAGTGTAGTACAATCTACCGTTGGCGTTATGATGGTATGTTTAATATTAACGCACAATGTTATCAGAATATATCACAAGTCTTGCTGACGTCAGCTTTCATATTGTGTCCTCCATGTACGTGCGATTTCGGTATTTGGGAAAAAATCCGATGCAGTTTGCGGTTTTTTGGCGTATTTCTGTGCGGTTTTGCGGTTTTCGGACCCCCCTTACGCCCCCCTCGTAACCGTTAAAACTTAGATAATACAACACATTTCGTGTCTAAGTAAATTAGTATATATTTATATAGGCATATCGGTACCAGCTTCTGAGCTATCGAGATCACTTGATAGTATTTCTAACGTGTGCAATACTTTAAACGATGCGCGTAAAATATTACTAGCTATTCGCATTATAGTGGTGCTAAACTATTTAAGGCGAAGCTTGAAGTGGCGAAGAAGTCACGTTATGGAACGTTTTTACATTCTGCCATTTTTAGAAATATTGTTTCCATTGTTATTTAGTATAAACAGGTATTTTATATATCAGCCCATATGAAGACGAATTATTGTAACAGTATTCTAAAGTTGCTTTTGAGAATGATTATTAATATAGCGATTTTTATTTTTTATAATCGATGCTATAGCTTCGTATGTCTGGAAACCAAGTGATATCAATTATCAACTAATGAAAGCTTCAATATATCAATATACAGAGTCTATACAGGCGACTCATTACAATCATACCACTTTATAACATTTGCAGCGGTATTTATATTTTCGTTTGTGTCAGAAAGTCGCGAGATTTTTCCGAGGATACAAAGACCTATTGGAACAAGGATGGTTTTTTTCGATTGTTTGTAACTGTTTTTATCGTGGAAAGTTGCGATGTGTGTCTGTCCAATATACAGCTGTAGTTGTTTGATGTAGACTATTAGAGCAATCTTCAAATGTCTTTTCAAAGCAGCCATCCTTTAGCTTTGTCCTTCTGATATTTATAATCGCTAATTATTGGTGGATGACAAGTTCTGTGATTTCTATACTCTGGTTTGTTAGTGGAATAAAATTCCCAAGAAAATACTCTGATCTAACGCGAAGCTCTGGCCAAAAGTGATAGGTTTATATTTTATAGATTTTGCAGTGCAACTCACAATGTGCAGGTCAAGAGTTTTGTAATCTTTTTATCATTTTAGGGAAATCAATATTTGTATACGGGGATGTTCCACCCGAGGCCCAAACCTACACTTTATATACCACTTGCGACAGAAAAGCCTGCCGTTTAGAACAACTTTATAACCCCATGGCCTTTTTGACATTTTTCCATACCTTTTCTTTTGAGCGTATTCACGTGACGTCATCAAATTCTAAAATCCAAAACAAAAGAGCCACCAACCTTTTTTATACTCATCAGGCATAAGAGGTGCTAAATTTAAATGTGTACACCTTTTCAGCTCAACCAACGCATTTTTCATTTCAGAGTTATGGCGGTGCGCGACATAAAGTTACGATCATGTTTGTCGAAAAACATACTCATCTCGCGAGTTTTAGCCATTTGAGAAGTTTAAGTATTAGGAAAAGTGTTTATATAAATATTTTTTTGTTCAGTACAGGTAATCAGTCGCCGTGAGAACGAAAGTAAATTCCAGATGTTTACACTATTCACGGCCGCCATTTCCACGAATATCTGAAGTATGGAGTAACGCACACACCTGAAACTTGGAGAAGTGTATTCTTTATTTATCGTTTATAATATCGTAGTTTCTTGACTCTATCCACTGAATAGTTTTCGATGTATTTTTTGGTCACGTGAATGAACACGCTCCATACGATAACTCTGGAAATTCCTACCTTTTTATATATCTACAACCTAAAAATAAGGACCCTTAGCTTTTGGGCGGAGCCTCTTCGTGTTGTCCACTAGCTCTACGTCACTTAACGATATCTCATGCTTTGCCGTTACTCGGATCGTCACGTAACTCTTTAACGAGAAACGCTGCATGACCACGGCCGCCTGGGAGACGATGCTTTGTTCACAAGGCTTTTTTGCAGAGGACGTATTTAAGCTTATTGCCATTTTAGCGATAACAAAAATTAAAATAGGAGTAATATTTAAATAAGTGGGACAATAATGTAGTAAGCTTTTATTATTTTAATCAAAAACAAAACGATTGCTGTTGTAGTAGACTCAGGAGAAAAATAAATGCGTGTGCCGTATTATAACCGGAAACAAAATACCCGTGCTGTAGTTATTGGTTGTCAGTTATTCGTACTCGACGGGACCGTTAATAAGATAAAAAAAGGTTAAGTCTGCATTCGGGCCTAGTGGCCCATCAGGCCGGAGCTTATCCCGGTTTCTGTAGCATGAAGCGACAGAGAGTATTTCTACTCCCCCGTGGATGGGATGCTAGACCATCGCAGGGTTACCCCCCAGCAGTAAATTCGCCGGTACCCATTAATACACCTGGGTGAAGAGAGGCACTGTGAGAGTAATGTGTGTTGCCCAAGAACACAACGCAGTGCCCCGGCTAGAGGCTCAAACCCGGACCGTCCGATCAGGAGTCCAGCGCACTAACCATTAGGCCACTGCGCCTCCCACTAACGGGACCGTTAATAGACCAATTCCGATATATTAAAATTCTAACATGGTGCCGAGGCTTAGGGGAATAAAACAAAAGAAATTATCTATTCATCCCTAAGCCTCGATGCAAAATCTTTTGTTTTATTCCCCCAAGCCTCGGTGACATGTTAGAATATTAATATATCGGAATTGGTCTATACTGGTATTAAACTGACATTGCGGAAAAACGAAAGAATGTCTACAACGGTGAATATTTTGGCGATTTTTAAGGAACCCCCTGAATAATTAGTTAAAGTGAGCTGAAACTGAAACTGGCCCATTCCCGTGTTGACAATTTTGCTCATTAACGGATTTTTATTGTTTGAATATTCAGAGGGGATTTTCTCTGCGTACGAAAGACTTGCGACTTTTACACTTGCACAAAAAAGACATGGAGTCACGCTCTTTTTAATGCACCGAGAATTTTTCGGAAAATCCTCTTTTTCACGGAAATATTTGCGCAAGAATATTGAAACAATAGGAATTTGTTAATGAGTTTAAGTGAGCTCAAACTGGCCTTGTCCAGTGTTGACCATTTTTCTCATTAACGGATTTCTATTGTTTGAATATTCAGAGGGGATTTTCTCTGCGTACGAAAGACTTGCGACTTTTACACTTGCACAAAAAAGACATGGAGTCACGCTCTTTTTAATGCACAGAGAATTTTTCGGAAAATCCTCTTTTTCACGGAAATATTTGCGCATGAATATTGAAACAATAGGAATTTGTTAATGAGTTTAAGTGAGCTCAAACTGGCCTTTTCCAGTGTTGACCATTTTTCTCATTAACGGATTTCTATTGTTTGAATATTCAGAGGGGATTTTCTCTGCGTACGAAAGACTTGCGACTTTCACACTTGCACACAATAGACATGGAGTCACGCACTTTTTAATGCACCGAAAATTTTTCGGAAAATCCTCTTTTTCACGGATATATTTGCGCATGAATATTTAAACAATAGGAATTTGTTAATGAGTTTAAGTTAGCTCAAACTGGCCCTTTCCAGTGTTGACCATTTTGCTCATTAACGGATTTCTATTGTTTGAATATTCAGAGGGGATTTTCTCTGCGTACGAAAGACTTGCGACTTTTACACTTGCACACAATAGACATGGAGTCAAGCACTTTTTAATGCACAGAGAATTTTTCGGAAAATCCTCTTTTTCACGGAAATATTTGCGCATGAATATTGAAACAATAGGAATTTGTTAATGAGTTAAAGTTAGCTCCAACTGGCCCTTTTCCGTGTTGACAATTTTGCTCATTAACGGATTTGTATTGTTTGAATATTCAGAGGGGATTTTCTCTGCGTACGAAAGACTTGCGACTTTTACACTTGCACACAATAGACATGGAGTCAAGCACTTTTTAATGCACCGATAATTTTTCGGAAAATCCTATTTTTCACGGAAATATTTGCGCATGAATATTTAAACAATAGGAATTTGTTAATGAGTTAAAGTGAGCTCAAACTGGCCCTTTCCCGTGTTGACCATTTTGCTCATTAACGGATTTCTATTGTTTGAATATTCAGAGGGGATTTTCTCTGCGTACGAAAGACTTGCGACTTTTACACTTGCACACAATAGACATGGAGTCACGCACTTTTTAATGCACCGAAAATTTTTCGGAAAATCCTCTTTTTCACGGAAATATTTGCGCATGAATATTTAAACAATAGGAATTTGTTAATGAGTTAAAGTGAGCTCAAACTGGCCCTTTCCAGTGTTGACCATTTTGCTCATTAACGGATTTCTATTTTTTGAATATTCAGAGGGGATTTTCTCTGCGTACGAAAGACTTGCGACTTTTACACTTGCACAAAAAAGACATGGAGTCACGCTCTTTTTAATGCACAGAGAATTTTTCGGAAAATCCTCTTTTTCACGGAAATATTTGCGCATGAATATTGAAACAATAGGAATTTGTTAATGAGTTTAAGTGAGCTCAAACTGGCCTTTTCCAGTGTTGACCATTTTTCTCATTAACGGATTTCTATTGTTTGAATATTCAGAGGAGATTTTCTCTGCGTACGAAAGACTTGCGACTTTCACACTTGCACACAATAGACATGGAGTCACGCACTTTTTAATGCACCGAAAATTTTTCGGAAAATCCTCTTTTTCACGGATATATTTGCGCATGAATATTTAAACAATAGGAATTTGTTAATGAGTTTAAGTTAGCTCAAACTGGCCCTTTCCAGTGTTGACCATTTTGCTCATTAACGGATTTCTATTGTTTGAATATTCAGAGGGGATTTTCTCTGCGTACGAAAGACTTGCGACTTTTACACTTGCACACAATAGACATGGAGTCAAGCACTTTTTAATGCACAGAGAATTTTTCGGAAAATCCTCTTTTTCACGGAAATATTTGCGCATGAATATTGAAACAATAGGAATTTGTTAATGAGTTAAAGTTAGCTCCAACTGGCCCTTTTCCGTGTTGACAATTTTGCTCATTAACGGATTTGTATTGTTTGAATATTCAGAGGGGATTTTCTCTGCGTACGAAAGACTTGCGACTTTTACACTTGCACACAATAGACATGGAGTCAAGCACTTTTTAATGCACCGATAATTTTTCGGAAAATCCTATTTTTCACGGAAATATTTGCGCATGAATATTTAAACAATAGGAATTTGTTAATGAGTTAAAGTGAGCTCAAACTGGCCCTTTCCCGTGTTGACCATTTTGCTCATTAACGGATTTCTATTGTTTGAATATTCAGAGGGGATTTTCTCTGCGTACGAAAGACTTGCGACTTTTACACTTGCACACAATAGACATGGAGTCACGCACTTTTTAATGCACCGAAAATTTTTCGGAAAATCCTCTTTTTCACGGAAATATTTGCGCATGAATATTTAAACAATAGGAATTTGTTAATGAGTTAAAGTGAGCTCAAACTGGCCCTTTCCAGTGTTGACCATTTTGCTCATTAACGGATTTCTATTTTTTGAATATTCAGAGGGGATTTTCTCTGCGTACGAAAGACTTGCGACTTTTACACTTGCACAAAAAAGACATGGAGTCACGCTCTTTTTAATGCACAGAGAATTTTTCGGAAAATCCTCTTTTTCACGGAAATATTTGCGCATGAATATTGAAACAATAGGAATTTGTTAATGAGTTTAAGTGAGCTCAAACTGGCCTTTTCCAGTGTTGACCATTTTTCTCATTAACGGATTTCTATTGTTTGAATATTCAGAGGGGATTTTCTCTGCGTACGAAAGACTTGCGACTTTCACACTTGCACACAATAGACATGGAGTCACGCACTTTTTAATGCACCGAAAATTTTTCGGAAAATCCTCTTTTTCACGGATATATTTGCGCATGAATATTTAAACAATAGGAATTTGTTAATGAGTTTAAGTTAGCTCAAACTGGCCCTTTCCAGTGTTGACCATTTTGCTCATTAACGGATTTCTATTGTTTGAATATTCAGAGGGGATTTTCTCTGCGTACGAAAGACTTGCGACTTTTACACTTGCACACAATAGACATGGAGTCAAGCACTTTTTAATGCACAGAGAATTTTTCGGAAAATCCTCTTTTTCACGGAAATATTTGCGCATGAATATTTAAACAATAGGAATTTGTTAATGAGTTAAAGTTAGCTCCAACTGGCCCTTTTCCGTGTTGACAATTTTGCTCATTAACGGATTTGTATTGTTTGAATATTCAGAGGGGATTTTCTCTGCGTACGAAAGACTTGCGACTTTTACACTTGCACACAATAGACATGGAGTCAAGCACTTTTTAATGCACCGATAATTTTTCGGAAAATCCTATTTTTCACGGAAATATTTGCGCATGAATATTTAAACAATAGGAATTTGTTAATGAGTTAAAGTGAGCTCAAACTGGCCCTTTCCCGTGTTGACCATTTTGCTCATTAACGGATTTCTATTGTTTGAATATTCAGAGGGGATTTTCTCTGCGTACGAAAGACTTGCGACTTTTACACTTGCACACAATAGACATGGAGTCACGCACTTTTTAATGCACCGAAAATTTTTCGGAAAATCCTCTTTTTCACGGAAATATTTGCGCATGAATATTTAAACAATAGGAATTTGTTAATGAGTTAAAGTGAGCTCAAACTGGCCCTTTCCAGTGTTGACCATTTTGCTCATTAACGGATTTCTATTTTTTGAATATTCAGAGGGGATTTTCTCTGCGTACGAAAGACTTGCGACTTTTACACTTGCACAAAAAAGACATGGAGTCACGCTCTTTTTAATGCACAGAGAATTTTTCGGAAAATCCTCTTTTTCACGGAAATATTTGCGCATGAATATTAAAACAATAGGAATTTGTTAATGAGTTTAAGTGAGCTCAAACTGGCCTTTTCCAGTGTTGACCATTTTTCTCATTAACGGATTTCTATTGTTTGAATATTCAGAGGAGATTTTCTCTGCGTACGAAAGACTTGCGACTTTCACACTTGCACACAATAGACATGGAGTCACGCACTTTTTAATGCACCGAAAATTTTTCGGAAAATCCTCTTTTTCACGGATATATTTGCGCATGAATATTTAAACAATAGGAATTTGTTAATGAGTTTAAGTTAGCTCAAACTGGCCCTTTCCAGTGTTGACCATTTTGCTCATTAACGGATTTCTATTGTTTGAATATTCAGAGGGGATTTTCTCTGCGTACGAAAGACTTGCGACTTTTACACTTGCACACAATAGACATGGAGTCAAGCACTTTTTAATGCACAGAGAATTTTTCGGAAAATCCTCTTTTTCACGGAAATATTTGCGCATGAATATTGAAACAATAGGAATTTGTTAATGAGTTAAAGTTAGCTCCAACTGGCCCTTTTCCGTGTTGACAATTTTGCTCATTAACGGATTTGTATTGTTTGAATATTCAGAGGGGATTTTCTCTGCGTACGAAAGACTTGCGACTTTTACACTTGCACACAATAGACATGGAGTCAAGCACTTTTTAATGCACCGATAATTTTTCGGAAAATCCTATTTTTCACGGAAATATTTGCGCATGAATATTTAAACAATAGGAATTTGTTAATGAGTTAAAGTGAGCTCAAACTGGCCCTTTCCCGTGTTGACCATTTTGCTCATTAACGGATTTCTATTGTTTGAATATTCAGAGGGGATTTTCTCTGCGTACGAAAGACTTGCGACTTTTACACTTGCACACAATAGACATGGAGTCACGCACTTTTTAATGCACCGAAAATTTTTCGGAAAATCCTCTTTTTCACGGAAATATTTGCGCATGAATATTTAAACAATAGGAATTTGTTAATGAGTTAAAGTGAGCTCAAACTGGCCCTTTCCAGTGTTGACCATTTTGCTCATTAACGGATTTCTATTTTTTGAATATTCAGAGGGGATTTTCTCTGCGTACGAAAGACTTGCGACTTTTACACTTGCACAAAAAAGACATGGAGTCACGCTCTTTTTAATGCACAGAGAATTTTTCGGAAAATCCTCTTTTTCACGGAAATATTTGCGCATGAATATTGAAACAATAGGAATTTGTTAATGAGTTTAAGTGAGCTCAAACTGGCCTTTTCCAGTGTTGACCATTTTTCTCATTAACGGATTTCTATTGTTTGAATATTCAGAGGGGATTTTCTCTGCGTACGAAAGACTTGCGACTTTCACACTTGCACACAATAGACATGGAGTCACGCACTTTTTAATGCACCGAAAATTTTTCGGAAAATCCTCTTTTTCACGGATATATTTGCGCATGAATATTTAAACAATAGGAATTTGTTAATGAGTTTAAGTTAGCTCAAACTGGCCCTTTCCAGTGTTGACCATTTTGCTCATTAACGGATTTCTATTGTTTGAATATTCAGAGGGGATTTTCTCTGCGTACGAAAGACTTGCGACTTTTACACTTCCACACAATAGACATGGAGTCAAGCACTTTTTAATGCACAGAGAATTTTTCGGAAAATCCTCTTTTTCACGGAAATATTTGCGCATGAATATTGAAACAATAGGAATTTGTTAATGAGTTAAAGTTAGCTCCAACTGGCCCTTTTCCGTGTTGACAATTTTGCTCATTAACGGATTTGTATTGTTTGAATATTCAGAGGGGATTTTCTCTGCGTACGAAAGACTTGCGACTTTTACACTTGCACACAATAGACATGGAGTCAAGCACTTTTTAATGCACCGATAATTTTTCGGAAAATCCTATTTTTCACGGAAATATTTGCGCATGAATATTTAAACAATAGGAATTTGTTAATGAGTTAAAGTGAGCTCAAACTGGCCCTTTCCCGTGTTGACCATTTTGCTCATTAACGGATTTCTATTGTTTGAATATTCAGAGGGGATTTTCTCTGCGTACGAAAGACTTGCGACTTTTACACTTGCACACAATAGACATGGAGTCACGCACTTTTTAATGCACCGAAAATTTTTCGGAAAATCCTCTTTTTCACGGAAATATTTGCGCATGAATATTTAAACAATAGGAATTTGTTAATGAGTTAAAGTGAGCTCAAACTGGCCCTTTCCAGTGTTGACCATTTTGCTCATTAACGGATTTCTATTGTTTGAATATTCAGAGGGGATTTTCTCTGCGTACGAAAGACTTGCGACTTTTACACTTGCACACAATAGACATGGAGTCAAGCACTTTTTAATGCACAGAGAATTTTTCGGAAAATCCTCTTTTTCACGGAAATATTTGCGCATGAATATTGAAACAATAGGAATTTGTTAATGAGTTAAAGTTAGCTCCAACTGGCCCTTTTCCGTGTTGACAATTTTGCTCATTAACGGATTTGTATTGTTTGAATATTCAGAGGGGATTTTCTCTGCGTACGAAAGACTTGCGACTTTTACACTTGCACACAATAGACATGGAGTCAAGCACTTTTTAATGCACCGATAATTTTTCGGAAAATCCTATTTTTCACGGAAATATTTGCGCATGAATATTTAAACAATAGGAATTTGTTAATGAGTTAAAGTGAGCTCAAACTGGCCCTTTCCCGTGTTGACCATTTTGCTCATTAACGGATTTCTATTGTTTGAATATTCAGAGGGGATTTTCTCTGCGTACGAAAGACTTGCGACTTTTACACTTGCACACAATAGACATGGAGTCACGCACTTTTTAATGCACCGAAAATTTTTCGGAAAATCCTCTTTTTCACGGAAATATTTGCGCATGAATATTTAAACAATAGGAATTTGTTAATGAGTTAAAGTGAGCTCAAACTGGCCCTTTCCAGTGTTGACCATTTTGCTCATTAACGGATTTCTAGTTTTTGAATATTCAGAGGGGATTTTCTCTGCGTACGAAAGACTTGCGACTTTTACACTTGCACAAAAAAGACATGGAGTCACGCTCTTTTTAATGCACAGAGAATTTTTCGGAAAATCCTCTTTTTCACGGAAATATTTGCGCATGAATATTGAAACAATAGGAATTTGTTAATGAGTTTAAGTGAGCTCAAACTGGCCTTTTCCAGTGTTGACCATTTTTCTCATTAACGGATTTCTATTGTTTGAATATTCAGAGGGGATTTTCTCTGCGTACGAAAGACTTGCGACTTTCACACTTGCACACAATAGACATGGAGTCACGCACTTTTTAATGCACCGAAAATTTTTCGGAAAATCCTCTTTTTCACGGATATATTTGCGCATGAATATTTAAACAATAGGAATTTGTTAATGAGTTTAAGTTAGCTCAAACTGGCCCTTTCCAGTGTTGACCATTTTGCTCATTAACGGATTTCTATTGTTTGAATATTCAGAGGGGATTTTCTCTGCGTACGAAAGACTTGCGACTTTTACACTTGCACACAATAGACATGGAGTCACGCACTTTTTAATGCACCGAAAATTTTTCGGAAAATCCTCTTTTTCACGGATATATTTGCGCATGAATATTTAAACAATAGGAATTTGTTAATGAGTTTAAGTTAGCTCAAACTGGCCCTTTCCAGTGTTGACCATTTTGCTCATTAACGGATTTCTATTGTTTGAATATTCAGAGGGGATTTTCTCTGCGTACGAAAGACTTGCGACTTTTACACTTGCACACAATAGACATGGAGTCAAGCACTTTTTAATGCACAGAGAATTTTTCGGAAAATCCTCTTTTTCACGGAAATATTTGCGCATGAATATTGAAACAATAGGAATTTGTTAATGAGTTAAAGTTAGCTCCAACTGGCCCTTCTCCGTGTTGACAATTTTGCTCATTAACGGATTTGTATTGTTTGAATATTCAGAGGGGATTTTCTCTGCGTACGAAAGACTTGCGACTTTTACACTTGCACACAATAGACATGGAGTCAAGCACTTTTTAATGCACCGATAA
This sequence comes from Blastomussa wellsi, assembly GCA_947652115.1. NCBI lineage: Eukaryota > Metazoa > Cnidaria > Anthozoa > Scleractinia > Plerogyridae > Blastomussa > Blastomussa wellsi. Next base: position 15,620,104 of record OX393573.1, read on the forward strand.
TTTTTCGGAAAATCCTATTTTTCACGGAAATATTTGCGCATGAATATTTAAACAATAGGAATTTGTTAATGAGTTAAAGTGAGCTCAAACTGGCCCTTTCCCGTGTTGACCATTTTGCTCATAAACGGATTTCTATTGTTTGAATATTCAGAGGGGATTTTCTCTGCGTACGAAAGACTTGCGACTTTTACACTTGCACACAATAGACATGGAGTCACGCACTTTTTAATGCACCGAAAATTTTTCGGAAAATCCTCTTTTTCACGGAAATATTTGCGCATGAATATTTAAACAATAGGAATTTGTTAATGAGTTAAAGTGAGCTCAAACTGGCCCTTTCCAGTGTTGACCATTTTGCTCATTAACGGATTTCTATTTTTTGAATATTCAGAGGGGATTTTCTCTGCGTACGAAAGACTTGCGACTTTTACACTTGCACAAAAAAGACATGGAGTCACGCTCTTTTTAATGCACAGAGAATTTTTCGGAAAATCCTCTTTTTCACGGAAATATTTGCGCATGAATATTGAAACAATAGGAATTTGTTAATGAGTTTAAGTGAGCTCAAACTGGCCTTTTCCAGTGTTGACCATTTTTCTCATTAACGGATTTCTATTGTTTGAATATTCAGAGGGGATTTTCTCTGCGTACGAAAGACTTGCGACTTTCACACTTGCACACAATAGACATGGAGTCACGCACTTTTTAATGCACCGAAAATTTTTCGGAAAATCCTCTTTTTCACGGATATATTTGCGCATGAATATTTAAACAATAGGAATTTGTTAATGAGTTTAAGTTAGCTCAAACTGGCCCTTTCCAGTGTTGACCATTTTGCTCATTAACGGATTTCTATTGTTTGAATATTCAGAGGGGATTTTCTCTGCGTACGAAAGACTTGCGACTTTTACACTTGCACACAATAGACATGGAGTCAAGCACTTTTTAATGCACAGAGAATTTTTCGGAAAATCCTCTTTTTCACGGAAATATTTGCGCATGAATATTGAAACAATAGGAATTTGTTTAGCTCCAACTGGCCCTTTTCCGTGTTGACAATTTTGCTCATTAACGGATTTGTATTGTTTGAATATTCAGAGGGGATTTTCTCTGCGTACGAAAGACTTGCGACTTTTACACTTGCACACAATAGACATGGAGTCAAGCACTTTTTAATGCACCGATAATTTTTCGGAAAATCCTATTTTTCACGGAAATATTTGCGCATGAATATTTAAACAATAGGAATTTGTTAATGAGTTAAAGTGAGCTCAAACTGGCCCTTTCCCGTGTTGACCATTTTGCTCATTAACGGATTTCTATTGTTTGAATATTCAGAGGGGATTTTCTCTGCGTACGAAAGACTTGCGACTTTTACACTTGCACACAATAGACATGGAGTCACGCACTTTTTAATGCACCGAAAATTTTTCGGAAAATCCTCTTTTTCACGGAAATATTTGCGCATGAATATTTAAACAATAGGAATTTGTTAATGAGTTAAAGTTAGCTCAAACTGGCCCTTTCCAGTGTTGACCATTTTGCTCATTAACGGATTTCTATTGTTTGAATATTCAGAGGGGATTTTCTCTGCGTACGAAAGACTTGCGACTTTTACACTTGCACAAAAAAGACATGGAGTCACGCTCTTTTTAATGCACAGAGAATTTTTCGGAAAATCCTCTTTTTCACGGAAATATTTGCGCATGAATATTGAAACAATAGGAATTTGTTAATGAGTTTAAGTGAGCTCAAACTGGCCTTTTCCAGTGTTGACCATTTTTCTCATTAACGGATTTCTATTGTTTGAATATTCAGAGGGGATTTTCTCTGCGTACGAAAGACTTGCGACTTTCACACTTGCACACAATAGACATGGAGTCACGCACTTTTTAATGCACCGAAAATTATTCGGAAAATCCTCTTTTTCACGGATATATTTGCGCATGAATATTTAAACAATAGGAATTTGTTAATGAGTTTAAGTTAGCTCAAACTGGCCCTTTCCAGTGTTGACCATTTTGCTCATTAACGGATTTCTATTGTTTGAATATTCAGAGGGGATTTTCTCTGCGTACGAAAGACTTGCGACTTTTACACTTGCACACAATAGACATGGAGTCAAGCACTTTTTAATGCACAGAGAATTTTTCGGAAAATCCTCTTTTTCACGGAAATATTTGCGCATGAATATTGAAACAATAGGAATTTGTTAATGAGTTAAAGTTAGCTCCAACTGGCCCTTTTCCGTGTTGACAATTTTGCTCATTAACGGATTTGTATTGTTTGAATATTCAGAGGGGATTTTCTCTGCGTACGAAAGACTTGCGACTTTTACACTTGCACACAATAGACATGGAGTCAAGCACTTTTTAATGCACCGATAATTTTTCGGAAAATCCTATTTTTCACGGAAATATTTGCGCATGAATATTTAAACAATAGGAATTTGTTAATGAGTTAAAGTGAGCTCAAACTGGCCCTTTCCCGTGTTGACCATTTTGCTCATTAACGGATTTCTATTGTTTGAATATTCAGAGGGGATTTTCTCTGCGTACGAAAGACTTGCGACTTTTACACTTGCACACAATAGACATGGAGTCACGCACTTTTTAATGCACCGAAAATTTTTCGGAAAATCCTCTTTTTCACGGAAATATTTGCGCATGAATATTTAAACAATAGGAATTTGTTAATGAGTTAAAGTGAGCTCAAACTGGCCCTTTCCAGTGTTGACCATTTTGCTCATTAACGGATTTCTATTTTTTGAATATTCAGAGGGGATTTTCTCTGCGTACGAAAGACTTGCGACTTTTACACTTGCACAAAAAAGACATGGAGTCACGCTCTTTTTAATGCACAGAGAATTTTTCGGAAAATCCTCTTTTTCACGGAAATATTTGCGCATGAATATTGAAACAATAGGAATTTGTTAATGAGTTTAAGTGAGCTCAAACTGGCCTTTTCCAGTGTTGACCATTTTTCTCATTAACGGATTTCTATTGTTTGAATATTCAGAGGGGATTTTCTCTGCGTACGAAAGACTTGCGACTTTCACACTTGCACACAATAGACATGGAGTCACGCACTTTTTAATGCACCGAAAATTTTTCGGAAAATCCTCTTTTTCACGGATATATTTGCGCATGAATATTTAAACAATAGGAATTTGTTAATGAGTTTAAGTTAGCTCAAACTGGCCCTTTCCAGTGTTGACCATTTTGCTCATTAACGGATTTCTATTGTTTGAATATTCAGAGGGGATTTTCTCTGCGTACGAAAGACTTGCGACTTTTACACTTGCACACAATAGACATGGAGTCAAGCACTTTTTAATGCACAGAGAATTTTTCGGAAAATCCTCTTTTTCACGGAAATATTTGCGCATGAATATTGAAACAATAGGAATTTGTTAATGAGTTAAAGTTAGCTCCAACTGGCCCTTTTCCGTGTTGACAATTTTGCTCATTAACGGATTTGTATTGTTTGAATATTCAGAGGGGATTTTCTCTGCGTACGAAAGACTTGCGACTTTTACACTTGCACACAATAGACATGGAGTCAAGCACTTTTTAATGCACCGATAATTTTTCGGAAAATCCTATTTTTCACGGAAATATTTGCCCATGAATATTTAAACAATAGGAATTTGTTAATGAGTTAAAGTGAGCTCAAACTGGCCCTTTCCCGTGTTGACCATTTTGCTCATTAACGGATTTCTATTGTTTGAATATTCAGAGGGGATTTTCTCTGCGTACGAAAGACTTGCGACTTTTACACTTGCACACAATAGACATGGAGTCACGCACTTTTTAATGCACCGAAAATTTTTCGGAAAATCCTCTTTTTCACGGAAATATTTGCGCATGAATATTTAAACAATAGGAATTTGTTAATGAGTTAAAGTGAGCTCAAACTGGCCCTTTCCAGTGTTGACCATTTTGCTCATTAACGGATTTCTATTTTTTGAATATTCAGAGGGGATTTTCTCTGCGTACGAAAGACTTGCGACTTTTACACTTGCACAAAAAAGACATGGAGTCACGCTCTTTTTAATGCACAGAGAATTTTTCGGAAAATCCTCTTTTTCACGGAAATATTTGCGCATGAATATTGAAACAATAGGAATTTGTTAATGAGTTTAAGTGAGCTCAAACTGGCCTTTTCCAGTGTTGACCATTTTTCTCATTAACGGATTTCTATTGTTTGAATATTCAGAGGGGATTTTCTCTGCGTACGAAAGACTTGCGACTTTCACACTTGCACACAATAGACATGGAGTCACGCACTTTTTAATGCACCGAAAATTTTTCGGAAAATCCTCTTTTTCACGGATATATTTGCGCATGAATATTTAAACAATAGGAATTTGTTAATGAGTTTAAGTTAGCTCAAACTGGCCCTTTCCAGTGTTGACCATTTTGCTCATTAACGGATTTCTATTGTTTGAATATTCAGAGGGGATTTTCTCTGCGTACGAAAGACTTGCGACTTTTACACTTGCACACAATAGACATGGAGTCAAGCACTTTTTAATGCACAGAGAATTTTTCGGAAAATCCTCTTTTTCACGGAAATATTTGCGCATGAATATTGAAACAATAGGAATTTGTTAATGAGTTAAAGTTAGCTCCAACTGGCCCTTTTCCGTGTTGACAATTTTGCTCATTAACGGATTTGTATTGTTTGAATATTCAGAGGGGATTTTCTCTGCGTACGAAAGACTTGCGACTTTTACACTTGCACACAATAGACATGGAGTCAAGCACTTTTTAATGCACCGATAATTTTTCGGAAAATCCTATTTTTCACGGAAATATTTGCGCATGAATATTTAAACAATAGGAATTTGTTAATGAGTTAAAGTGAGCTCAAACTGGCCCTTTCCCGTGTTGACCATTTTGCTCATTAACGGATTTCTATTGTTTGAATATTCAGAGGGGATTTTCTCTGCGTACGAAAGACTTGCGACTTTAACACTTGCACACAATAGACATGGAGTCACGCACTTTTTAATGCACCGAAAATTTTTCGGAAAATCCTCTTTTTCACGGAAATATTTGCGCATGAATATTTAAACAATAGGAATTTGTTAATGAGTTAAAGTGAGCTCAAACTGGCCCTTTCCAGTGTTGACCATTTTGCTCATTAACGGATTTCTATTTTTTGAATATTCAGAGGGGATTTTCTCTGCGTACGAAAGACTTGCGACTTTTACACTTGCACAAAAAAGACATGGAGTCACGCTCTTTTTAATGCACAGAGAATTTTTCGGAAAATCCTCTTTTTCACGGAAATATTTGCGCATGAATATTGAAACAATAGGAATTTGTTAATGAGTTTAAGTGAGCTCAAACTGGCCTTTTCCAGTGTTGACCATTTTTCTCATTAACGGATTTCTATTGTTTGAATATTCAGAGGGGATTTTCTCTGCGTACGAAAGACTTGCGACTTTTACACTTGCACACAATAGACATGGAGTCACGCACTTTTTAATGCACCGAAAATTTTTCGGAAAATCCTCTTTTTCACGGATATATTTGCGCATGAATATTTAAACAATAGGAATTTGTTAATGAGTTTAAGTTAGCTCAAACTGGCCCTTTCCAGTGTTGACCATTTTGCTCATTAACGGATTTCTATTGTTTGAATATTCAGAGGGGATTTTCTCTGCGTACGAAAGACTTGCGACTTTTACACTTGCACACAATAGACATGGAGTCAAGCACTTTTTAATGCACAGAGAATTTTTCGGAAAATCCTCTTTTTCACGGAAATATTTGCGCATGAATATTGAAACAATAGGAATTTGTTAATGAGTTAAAGTTAGCTCCAACTGGCCCTTTTCCGTGTTGACAATTTTGCTCATTAACGGATTTGTATTGTTTGAATATTCAGAGGGGATTTTCTCTGCGTACGAAAGACTTGCGACTTTTACACTTGCACACAATAGACATGGAGTCAAGCACTTTTTAATGCACCGATAATTTTTCGGAAAATCCTATTTTTCACGGAAATATTTGCGCATAAATATTTAAACAATAGGAATTTGTTAATGAGTTAAAGTGAGCTCAAACTGGCCCTTTCCCGTGTTGACCATTTTGCTCATTAACGGATTTCTATTGTTTGAATATTCAGAGGGGATTTTCTCTGCGTACGAAAGACTTGCGACTTTTACACTTGCACACAATAGACATGGAGTCACGCACTTTTTAATGCACCGAAAATTTTTCGGAAAATCCTCTTTTTCACGGAAATATTTGCGCATGAATATTTAAACAATAGGAATTTGTTAATGAGTTAAAGTGAGCTCAAACTGGCCCTTTCCAGTGTTGACCATTTTGCTCATTAACGGATTTCTATTTTTTGAATATTCAGAGGGGATTTTCTCTGCGTACGAAAGACTTGCGACTTTTACACTTGCACACAATAGACATGGAGTCACGCACTTTTTAATGCACCGAAAATTTTTCGGAAAATCCTCTTTTTCACGGAAATATTTGCGCATGAATATTTAAACAATAGGAATTTGTTAATGAGTTAAAGTGAGCTCAAACTGGCCCTTTCCAGTGTTGACCATTTTGCTCATTAACGGATTTCTATTTTTTGAATATTCAGAGGGGATTTTCTCTGCGTACGAAAGACTTGCGACTTTTACACTTGCACAAAAAAGACATGGAGTCACTCTCTTTTTAATGCACAGAGAATTTTTCGGAAAATCCTCTTTTTCACGGAAATATTTGCGCATGAATATTTAAACAATAGGAATTTGTTAATGAGTTTAAGTTAGCTCAAACTGGCCCTTTCCAGTGTTGACCATTAACGGATTTCTATTGTTTGAATATTCAGAGGGGATTTTCTCTGCGTACGAAAGACTTGCGACTTTCACACTTGCACACAATAGACATGGAGTCACGCACTTTTTAATGCACCGAAAATTTTTCGGAAAATCCTCTTTTTCACGGATATATTTGCGCATGAATATTTAAACAATAGGAATTTGTTAATGAGTTTAAGTTAGCTCAAACTGGCCCTTTCCAGTGTTGACCATTTTGCTCATTAACGGATTTCTATTGTTTGAATATTCAGAGGGGATTTTCTCTGCGTACGAAAGACTTGCGACTTTTACACTTGCACACAATAGACATGGAGTCAAGCACTTTTTAATGCACAGAGAATTTTTCGGAAAATCCTCTTTTTCACGGAAATATTTGCGCATGAATATTGAAACAATAGGAATTTGTTAATGAGTTAAAGTTAGCTCCAACTGGCCCTTTTCCGTGTTGACAATTTTGCTCATTAACGGATTTGTATTGTTTGAATATTCAGAGGGGATTTTCTCTGCGTACGAAAGACTTGCGACTTTTACACTTGCACACAATAGACATGGAGTCAAGCACTTTTTAATGCACCGATAATTTTTCGGAAAATCCTATTTTTCACGGAAATATTTGCGCATGAATATTTAAACAATAGGAATTTGTTAATGAGTTAAAGTGAGCTCAAACTGGCCCTTTCCAGTGTTGACCATTTTGCTCATTAACGGATTTCTATTTTTTGAATATTCAGAGGGGATTTTCTCTGCGTACGAAAGACTTGCGACTTTTACACTTGCACAAAAAAGACATGGAGTCACTCTCTTTTTAATGCACAGAGAATTTTTCGGAAAATCCTCTTTTTCACGGAAATATTTGCGCATGAATATTGAAACAATAGGAATTTGTTAATGAGTTTAAGTGAGCTCAAACTGGCCTTTTCCAGTGTTGACCATTTTTCTCATTAACGGATTTCTATTGTTTGAATATGCAGAGGGGATTTTCTCTGCGTAGGAAAGACTTGCGACTTTCACACTTGCACACAATAGACATGGAGTCAAGCACTTTTTAATGCACCGAAAATTTTTCGGAAAATCCTCTTTTTCACGGATATATTTGCGCATGAATATTTAAACAATAGGAATTTGTTAATGAGTTAAAGTGAGCTCAAACTGGCCCTTTTCCGTGTTGACCATTTTGCTCATTAACGGATTTCTATTGTTTGAATATTCAGAGGGGATTTTCTCTGCGTACGAAAGACTTGCGACTTTTACACTTGCACAAAAAAGACATGGAGTCACGCTCTTTTTAATGCACAAAGAATTTTTCGGAAAATCCTCTTTTTCACGGAAATATTTGCGCATGAATATTGAAACAATAGGAATTTGTTAATTAGTTTAAGTGAGCTCAAACTGGCCTTGTCCAGTGTTGACCATTTTTCTCATTAACGGATTTCTATTGTTTGAATATTCAGAGGGGATTTTCTCTGCGTACGAAAGACTTGCGACTTTCACACTTGCACACAATAGACATGGAGTCAAGCACTTTTTAATGCACCGAAAATTTTTCGGAAAATCCTCTTTTTCACGGAAATATTTGCGCATGAATATTTAAACAATAGGAATTTGTTAATTAGTTAAAGTGAGCTGAAACTGGCCATTTCCCGTGTTGACAATTTTGCTCATTAACGGATTTTTATTGTTTGAATATTCAGAGGGGATTTTCTCTGCGTACGAAAGACTTGCGACTTTTACACTTGCACAAAAAAGACATGGAGTCACGCTCTTTTTAATGCAAAGAGAATTTTTCGGAAAATCTTCTTTTTCACGGAAATATTTTCGCAAGAATATTGAAACAATAGGAATTTGTTAATGAGTTTAAGTGAGCTCAAACTGGCCTTTTCCAGTGTTGACCATTTTTCTCATTAACGGATTTCTATTGTTTGAATATTCAGAGGGGATTTTCTCTGCGTACGAAAGACTTGCGACTTTTACACTTGCACACAATAGACATGGAGTCACGCACTTTTTAATGCACCGAAAATTTTTCGGAAAATCCTCTTTTTCAAGGAAATATTTGCGCATGAATATTTAAACAATAGGAATTTGTTCATGAGTTAGTGAGCTTTTAAACTTGCACAAAAAAGAAATGGAGTCACGCTCTTTTTAATGCACAGAGAATTTTTCGGAAAATCCTCTTTTTCACGGAAATATTTGCGCATGAATATTTAAACAATAGGAATTTGTTAATGAGTTAAAGTGAGCTCAAACTGGCCCTTTCCCGTGTTGACCATTTTGCTCATTAACGGATTTCTATTGTTTGAATATTTAGAGGGGATTTCCTCATCGTACGAAAGATTTGCGACTTTTACACTTGCACACAATAGACATGGAGTCACGCACTTTTTAATGCACAGAGAATTTTTCGGAAAATCCTCTTTTTCACGGAAATATTTGCGCATGAATATTGAAACAATAGGAATTTGTTAATTAGTTAAAGTGAGCTGAAACTGGCCCTTTCCCGTGTTGACCATTTTTCTCATTAACGGATTTCTATTGTTTGAATATTCAGAGGGGATTTTCTTTGCGTACGAAAGACTTGCGACTTTTACACTTGCACAAAAAAGACATGGAGTCACGCTCTTTTTAATGCACAGAGAATTTTTCGGAAAATCCTCTTTTTCACGGAAATATTTGCGCAAGAATATTGAAAAATTGGAATTTGTTAATGAGTTTAAGTGAGCTCAAACTGGCCTTTTCCAGTGTTGACCATTTTTCTCATTAACTGATTTCTATTGTTTGAATATTCAGAGGGGATTTTCTCTGCGTACGAAAGACTTGCGACTTTTACACTTGCACACAATAGACATGGAGTCACGCACTTTTTAATGCACCGAAAATTTTTCGGAAAATCCTCTTTTTCACGGAAATATTTGCGCATGAATATTTAAACAATAGGAATTTGTTAATGAGTTAAAGTGAGCTTTTACACTTGCACAAAAAAGACATGGAGTCACGCTCTTTTTAATGCACAGAGAATTTTTCGGAAAATCCTCTTTTTCACGGAGGTATTTGCGCATGAATATTTAAACAATAGGAATTTTTTAATGAGTTAAAGTGAGCTCAAACTGGCCCTTTCCCGTGTTGACCATTTTGCTCATTAACGGATTTCTATTGTTTGAATATTCAGAGGAGATTTTCTCTGCGTACGAAAGACTTGCGACTTTTACACTTGCACAAAAAAGACGTGGAGTCACGCTCTTTTTAATGCACAGAGAATTTTTCGGAAAATCCTCTTTTTCACGGAAATATTTGCGCAGGAATATTGAAACTATAGGAATTTGTTAATGAGTTAAAGTGAGCTCAAACTGGCCCTTTTCCATGTTGACAATTTTGCTCATTAACGGATTTCTATTGTTTGAATATTCAGAGGGGATTTTCTCTGCGTACGAAAGACTTGCGACTTTTACACTTGCACAAAAAAGACATGGAGTCACGCTCTTTTTAATGCACAGAGAATTTTTCGGAAAATCCTCTTTTTCACGGAAATATTTGCGCATGAATATTAAACAATAGGAATTTCTTAATCAGTTAAAGTTAGCTCAAACTGGCTTTTTCCCGTGTTTATAATTTTGCTCATTAACGGATTTCTATTGTTTGAATATTCAGAGGGGATTTTCTCTGCGTACGAAAGACTTGCGACTTTTACACTTGCACACAATAGACATGGAGTCACGCAGTTTTTAATGCACCGAAAATTTTTCGGAAAATCCTCTTTTTCACGGATATATTTGCGCATGAATATTGAAACAATAGGAATTTGTTAATCAGTTAAAGTTAGCTCAAACTGGCCCTTTCCCGTGTTGACAATTTTGCTCATTAACGGATTTCTTTTGTTTGAATTTTCAGAGGGGATTTTCTCTGCGTACGAAAGACTTGCGACTTTTACACTTGCACACAATAGACATGGAGTCACGCACTTTTTAATGCACCGAAAATTTTTCGGAAAATCCTCTTTTTCAGGGAAATATTTGCGCATGAATATTTAAACAATAGGAATTTGTTAATGAGTTAAAGTGAGCTTAAACTGGCCCTTTCCCGTGTTGACCATTTTGCTCATTAACGGATTTCTATTGTTTAAATATTCAGAGGGGATTTCCTCTGCGTACGAAAGATTTGCGACTTTTACACTTGCACACAATTGACATGGAGTCACGCACTTTTTAATGCACAGAGAATTTTTCGGAAAATCCTCTTTTTCACGGAAATATTTGCGCATGAATATTTAAACAATAGGAATTTGTTAATGAGTTAAAGTGAGCTCAAACTGGCCCTTTCCCGTGTTGACCATTTTGCTCATTAACGGATTTCTATTGTTTGAATATTCAGAGGGGATTTTCTCTGCGTACGAAAGACTTGCGACTTTAACACTTGCACACAATAGACATGGAGTCACGCACTTTTTAATGCACCGAAAATTTTTCGGAAAATCCTCTTTTTCACGGAAATATTTGCGCATGAATATTTAAACAATAGGAATTTGTTAATGAGTTAAAGTGAGCTGAAACTGGCCCTTTCCCGTGTTGACAATTTTGCTCATTAACGGATTTCTATTGTTTGAATATTCAGAGGGGATTTTCTCTGCGTACGAAAGACTTGCGACTTTTACACTTGCACAAAAAAGACATGGAGTCACGCTCTTTATAAGATTTATACCAAAGGTGGATTGTTTTATGATTTTTCACCTCTCAATTTCCACCATCATAATTTTGCTTCCAATTTTTGCTGTAAGCATCGCACGTTCACACGTTTGGCCTAAAATTATGTCATAAATCGATAATGGTCTCCCTGCTGTCGATGACCACCAAGAGAAATCGTGACGTCATGCACATGCGCTTTTCCGCGGCGTCAAAAACCTCGTCCCCAGGGCCTTCTTTCCTTTCGGTTAGTACCGAGAACTGACTATTAAAAAGCGGGCCCTGAGGAACAGATTAAAACCAAGTTTGACCTGCAGGCTCGATAACAAAAGGGGAATAACTGAAGATGATGATATACAATCAATATTTGTGTCCATGATTATGTCATTTTCTTTCCAGACTTTCGAAATATAAAGTTCCAGCCCAACTTTGATTATTGTCGCCTTGACAACTTTCGTCTTCGGTTCACCATGGAAACTCTAGGAGTGACAGCTTGAACGAATGACGCAATGGACAGCATTATCTGGTTAACTCTTCCCTCCCTGTTTCAACATGACGAAGATTTTCGTGTTTCTGAGAAGGGATGACGTTTCTATGACAAAACCAACATAACAAGAATGACGTTGGTACGCAATGTCAATACTTCAGTTTCAATACTTCACTTTCCTTTTACAAGCAGCGTGAAAATTTTCTCTACAGAAGAATACCATAAGTATAAATTTTACAGAATAAAGCTGTACGTTAACTAAGTTGTAGGCGGAAAAACAAAATACAGACACGTAGAAATGAATGGCTTTTCCATTTGGATGGATTTTCTCGCGCTAGCTTAATTGAAATCGCTCGCTTAAAATGAAATAACGTTATACCTGTCAGAAATGTAGTGATGTAAGAGTCCTTTTCGGACCTTTTGGTGTTGAAAATAACGACGAGAGTCATTCGCGGATCCACGCGTGTTAAGAAATACGTGCTCTGGACACGCTGTGAAGTAAGAATATCACAGTCAAGTTAGAAATCATTGAATTCTTGAAGGTGACAGGAAATTTCTTCAATTTCGAATTTCAACTGAAGTTTTGTAAGAGAGGAATCGCTATCAGAACTAGTTATGACCACCTTGCTCCCAATTTGAGGTAAAACGTTAGGCTAGTGTGAGGAGATTTATGAGCTCAACTGCTATCGGGAGAAGCTTGTATACAGGTGGTCTATCTGTCACGCTCTCGGGAAGGTTTCGCGCCGCGCCGCGTGACAGACATAGGATACATATCATCCAGCAACTTAACTAAACAGACCAGACGGAGAGATCTATGGGTGCTGAAAGGTGGCCTGCGTAATTGGCGGTTTATTTTGGTGGCGCGCTCGATCGAAACAAGAAGTGAAAACCACGAAACCGGAAGGCGAGAGGGCCTGAGGGAGAGCACAGTGAACAACCTGCACTCTCCCGCAGGCCCTCTCGGCTTCCCGTTTCGCGGCTTTCTGCTTGTTTCGATAGACCGCGCTACCAAAATAAACCGCCAGCTAAGCTACGCAGGCTATTGAAAGGATCTAGTTCTCACAAGACACTCACGTTATCAAAGAAGTACACGATCTTTTCCATAGAATTCAGCTCATTTACTTTATCGAGGAGAATGGATACAATGTTTGGCCAATGGTCCACTGGTCGGTCCTGTCAAGTAAAACGAACACATTTCATTACGGCTAGTTCAAACACCAACAATTTTCTTTTGTATGCTAAATGGCGGTTTGTTGCTCGACAAACGACAATCTGGTGGGTGTCCTGTGACCCCGCTGGTAACACGTAACGCATACGTTCTCCTTTCGACCTCCATTTTTAATTTCCTTCAACGGGCTACGTACTACTCTTATCTATCACGAGCACAAGGCTGTTAACATTGATTAATGAAAATTTTGAACAATGCAGCCTCAACTGAGTGTCGTAAAACAAAAACCAAAGCAATTGCTTTGTCCAGTCACAAAGGATGGAGACAATCCAAACCAATCAAAACTCGAAGAAATTACACGTAGCCGACACAAAGCGCGGAAAACGCGCACGCGCGAGTGGCGATTGGTTTTGGTTTCACTTCTGATTGGTTGAAAAAGTGGCGCGAGATTTTTAAACCAATCACTGACCGTAGTAATGCATAACCAAAGCAATTGGCTAATTACTTTCGAGATTCAAAACCATCCTGGGTTACGGAGGGTTTTGTTTCATTTGAGCTATTCCTAGCCGAAACAGCAAAGCAGTTTCAGTTCGTCCAACAAACAACAAACTTACCCCAGGGAATGAAAAGACAGCAGGAAAAGCCCCCAAGCCGGAGGGTTTCTCTTTAATATCATGCGGTAAATGATAGCCGTGTCCCTGGTACGGCTCAAGTTGATGAGTATCCAGCAACATGCAAACACTGAATGCATCCGAACGCCGGATAAACGCTGTAATCCTACAAAGACAGAGAAAAAAGTATAGAGCGTTAGCAATAAATGTGTTAAACTACGGTAGATTAAAATTCACGTAAACCCCAATGTGTTAAGATCTAAGGGCCGGACCACTGAATTTTGAGGGGTGGGTAGGGTGGATGGCTGGCCGATTTTTGTGGTTGTAATATTTTCTTCGCCGCATTTTTGTAGAAAAATTTGTTTTCAATATCAGCCTGTTTTTTTTTTCTATCTTGAGCTCATTGATCTTGATTTTCGCCCTCTGCAATAACTTGTTATTCACAACTGTCCAGCTCTCTCTTAAAAATGAACTAGTGCGTCCCTAGAACTCTACAGAGTTACAGCATCTGTAGCCAAACCAAGTGCTGGACGAAATAGTAGGCGTATTTATGAATGCCATGAATGCACGCGGGTTTAACGTTGACAAACTGTTGCTTACCTTCCAACGTAATCAATACTGGCCCGTGCAGTCAATGACTTCATGTCAACAGGCGTGGTCTGTCTACCAAGTATTTGGTAGAAATACAGTGTGAACTAGAAACAAAGATCAGAAAGTTTTATCAATCCGACAGCATGACATTGACATCAATTAAATGACTTTAGACCATGTGCTATATCTATCGAAAAACAAACGTAACGAAAAAACAAAACAAATAAACACAAAGCGATCCTGGGTGACACGAAACTTTCATTAAGTCCATGCAAACAAACCAGTGACACAAGTACACAATATAATTTGGTTTTATCAAACGGGGTTGATAATGTCAATTGGCCACCGTAAAGAGATTCAAGTGCTGACGTTTCGAGCGTTAGCCCTTCGTCGGAGCGAATCAAGGAATTGTGCGTCGTGTGTCTTTATATACAGAAAGATGGAGCTTCGCTATTGGCTGGTGCCTGGTAACGTGAAAACTTGGGAATAAATTAGTTGAATGAAAAGCGTTCGTTGATACCGTGAGGATTAAGAGTGCCGATTTGAAAAATAAATTTTTGTTCTAGAGTTTTACGGCTTTCCGTGTTTCCTTGGTGAAGGGAAAGGCCGCAGACTGCCATATGTTGCTTAGAATGATTTGGGAGATTGAAGTGTCTCGCGACCGATTAAATCCATCATTCTCAAGAACTTTAAATTACTTCAAAATGATCCCGACACTGGTAGAATCTTTTCGCAACCTCCATTAATTTCATTTAAACGCGACAAAAACATAGGTAACTTTTTAGTCAGAAGTGCATTCCAAACTAGTGATCAACCCGGAACTTTTAAATGCGCTCGCGCACGATGCAAAACATGCCCTTTCATTCACAACGTTGACAAAATATCGGGACCCAAGCGATCT